>JAVIAB010000008.1:55500940-55648440 GCA_032433765.1 Megaustenia siamemsis
TTCTTCTTCTTCTTCTTCTTCTCCTCCTTCTCCTTCTTCTCCTCCTTCTCCTTCTTCTTCTTCTCCTCCTTCTCCTTCTTCTCCTCCTTCTCCTTCTTCTTCTCCTCCTTCTCCTTCTTCTCCTCCTTCTCCTTCTTCTTCTTCTTCTTCTTCTTCTCCTTCTCCTTCTTCTCCTCCTTCTCCTTCTTCTTCTTCTCCTTCTCCTCCTCCTTCTCCTTCTTCTTCTTCTTCTTCTTCTCTCCTTCTCCTTCTTCTCCTTCTTCTCCTCCTTCTCCTTCTTCTTCTTCTCCTTCCTCCTCTCTTTCTTCTTCTCTTCTTCTTCTTCTTCTTCTCCTCTTCTCCTTCTTCTCTTCCTTCTCCTCCTTCTTCTCCTTCTTCTCCTCCTTCTTCCTTCCTCCTCTTCTCCTTCTTCTCCTTCTCCCTCTCCTTCTCCTTCTTCTCCTTCTCCTTCTTCTCCTTCTCCTCCTTCTCTTCTTCTCCTTCTTCTCTCCTTCTCCTCCTCTCTCCTTCTCCTCCTTCTCCTCCTTCTCCTTCTTCTCCTCCTTCTCCTCCTTCTCCTCCTCCTCCTTCTCCTCCTTCTCCTCCTTCTCTCCTTCCTTCCTCCTTCTTCTCCTTCTTCTCCCTTCTCCTCCTCTCTCCTTCTTCTTCTTCTTCTCCTCCTTCTCCTTCTTCTCCTTCTCCTCCTTCTCCTTCTTCTCCTCCTTCTCCTCCTTCTCCTTCTTCTCCTTCTTCTCCTCCTTCTCCTTCTTCTCCTCCTTCTCCTTCTTCTTCTTCTCCTCTTCTCCTTCTTCTCCTTCTTCTCCTCCTTCTCCTTCTTCTCCTCCTTCTCCTTCTTCTTCTTCTCCTTCTTCTCCTCCTTCTCCTCCTTCTCCTTCTTCTCCTCCTTCTCCTTCTTCTTCTTCTCCTCCTTCTCCTTCTTCCCTCTTCTCCTCCTTCTCCTTCTTCTCCTCCTTCTCCTTCTTCTTCTTCTTCTCCTTCTCTCCTCCTTCTCCTCCTTCTCCTTATTCTCCTTCTTCTCCTCCTTCTCCTTCTTCTTCTTCTTCTTCTTCTCCTCCTTCTCCTCCTTCTCCTTCTTCTCCTTCTCCTCCTTCTCCTTCTTCTTCTTCTTCTCCTCCTTCTCCTCCTTCTCCTTCTTCTCCTCCTTCTCTTCTTCTTCTTCTCCTTCTTCTTCTCCTTCTCCTCCTTCTCCTTCTTCTCCTTCTCCTCCTTCTCCTTCTTCTCCTTCTTCTCCTCCTTCTCCTCTTCTTCTTCTTCTTCTTCTCCTCCTTCTCCTCCTTCTCCTTCTTCTCCTTCTTCTCCTCCTTCTCCTCCTTCTCCTCCTTCTCCATCTTCTCCTTCTTCTCCTCCTTCTCCTTCTTCTTCTTCTTCTTCTTCTTCTCCTCCTTCTCCTCCTTCTCCTCCTTCTCCTCTCCTTCTCTCCTTCTCCTCCTTCTCCTTCTTCTCCTTCTCCTCCTTCTCCTTCTTCTCCTTCTTCTCCTCCTTCTCCTTCTTCTTCTTCTTCTTCTTCTTCTCCTCCTTCTCCTCCTTCTCCTCCTTCTCCTTCTTCTCCTTCTCCTCCTTCTCCTTCTTCTCCTTCTTCTCCTCCTTCTCCTTCTTCTTCTTCTTCTTCTTCTTCTCCTCCTTCTCCTCCTTCTCCTTCTTCTCCTCCTTCTCCTCCTTCTTCTCCTTCTTCTCCTTCTCCTCCTTCTCCTTCTTCTCCTCCTTCTTCTCCTTCTTCTCCTTCTCCTTCTTCTCTTCTTCTCCTCCTTCTCCTTCTTCTTCTTCTCCTTCTCCTCCTCCTTCTCCTTCTTCTTCTTCTTCTCCTTCTCCTCCTCCTTCTCCTTCTTCTTCTTCTTCTTCTCTCTCCTTCTCCTTCTTCTCCTCCTTCTCCTTCTTCTTCTTCTCCTCCTTCTCCTTCTTCTCCTCCTTCTCCTTCTTCTTCTCCTCCTTCTCCTTCTTCTCCTCCTTCTCCTTCTTCTTCTTCTTCTTCTTCTCTTCTCCTCCTTCTCCTTCTTCTCCTCCTTCTCCTTCTTCTTCTTCTCCTTCTCCTCCTCCTTCTCCTTCTTCTTCTTCTTCTTCTTCTTCTCCTCCTTCTCCTTCTTCTCCTTCTTCTCCTCCTTCTCTTCTTCTTCTTCTCCTTCTCCTCCTCCTTCTCCTTCTTCTTCTTCTTCTTCTTCTTCTTCTCCTCCTTCTCCTTCTTCTCCTCCTTCTCCTCCTTCTTCTCCTTCTTCTCCTTCTCCTTCTTCTCCTTCTTCTCCTCCTTCTCCTTCTCCTTCTTCTCCTTCTCCTCCTCCTTCTCCTTCTTCTCCTTCTCCTTCTTCTCCTTCTCCTCCTTCTCCTTCTTCTCCTTCTTCTCATCCTTCTCCTCCTTCTCCTTCTCCTCCTTCTCCTCCTTCTCCTCCTTCTCCTTCTTCTCCTTCTTCTCTCCTTCTCCTCCTTCTCCTTCTTCTTCTCCTCCTTCTCCTTCTCTCCTCCTTCTCCTCCTTCTCCTCCTTCTTCTCCTTCTCCTTCTTTCTTCTTCTTCTCCTCCTTCTCCTCCTTCTCCTTCTCCTCCTTCTCCTTCTTCTTCTTCTTCTCCTCCTTCTCTCCTTCTCCTTCTTCTCCTTCTCCTCCTTCTCCTTCTTCTCCTTCTTCTTCTCCTTCTCCTTCTTCTTCTTCTTCTTCTTCTTCTTCTCCTCCTTCTCCTCCTTCTCCTTCTTCTCCTTCTCCTCCTTCTCCTCCTTCTCCTCCTTCTCCTTCTCCTCCTTCTCCTTCTTCTTCTTCTTCTTCTTCTCCTCCTTCTCCTCCTTCTCCTTCTTCTCCTTCTCCTCCTTCTCCTTCTTCTTCTCCTTCTTCTTCTTCTCCTCCTTCTTCTCCTTCTTCTTCTCCTTCTTCTCCTCCTTCTCCTCCTTCTCCTTCTTCTTCTTCTCCTCCTTCTTCTCCTTCTTCTTCTTCTTCTCCTCCTTCTTCTCCTTCTCCTTCTTTTCTTCTTCTCCTCCTTCTTCTCTCCTCTTCTTCTTCTTCTTCTCCTCCTTCTTCTCCTTCTCCTTCTTTTCTTCTTCTCCTCCTTCTTCTCCTTCTTCTTCTTCTTCTCCTCCTTCTTCTCCTTCTCCTTCTTTTTCTTCTTCTCCTCCTTCTTCTCCTTCTTCTTCTACTTCCCTTCTTCTTCTTCAGAGTTCAAGTCCTGTGATAATGCCAACTTGACTCTATTTCCTGTTTCATGATGGAGAGATAAGAACAGCATCATGACACCCTATGAGCTGCTCGCACAGTTAGTACTTGTATATGTGTCCTGATTTATCCCGTTAACCTGTGCCGTGGCTGACACACTCCGTTTTTGGAAGGCTGGATCTTGGTTTGACGAATGAGCTTTCCTTGTCGTAGAGTGGATGCCGCCCAGGCTGGTGGGCCTACCCTGCGTCTGGTTTCTGCCTGTGTGTTCTCTCTTAGTTCGTGCATGTCTAGATTCCACAGCCTATCTTAATTTGAATTTGCTTTCAGGTCAACAAAATTCATTGTCTGCCTCCAGCTGAATATGTCTTCAGCAATTTCATCGAGATTAGGTAAAGTAAAGTACGAGACTTGAACCGGCGTCTTAGCATGATAGTTTACACCCATACGTGCACAGCCGCCTATCCAGAAATGTTCGGATATTTCTGTATAGTGTCGCCTCAAGCATCGAAACTCAGATGCGAAGCGACATTCCTCACCTTCCCAGAGTAACACCCTGGTACCCATTTCTGCCAACGGCTGGGTCGACTGTGTGGGGTATATTTTTTTTTTCCAACCACGAGTACAATTCACACTGCTCCCAGCGGGAATTGAACACGGGTTGTCCGAACGTCGGTAGCCCAGTCGGGTGGTTTTCCCAACCAGGCTACCGAGGCCCCAAAGATCGAGATTATTAGATGTTAATGTCAAACATGATCTTTTTCATGTTAACGGGGGTGTTTTTAGTGTGCGAGGGGTCTTATCCTGTTACTTTTACAGAGGCTCTCACTACACGTATAATGTTTCTGGAAATCTACCCGTCCTACTTCTTTCTAGGTATACATATATGTACACATATATGTACACATATATGTACATATATAAAAAGAAAAAAAAGTAAAGTACCCCCGTCACGCCAAGTGGAATATAGGGATATGGTGTTAGTGACCATAAATTTTACAGTCCTTCAGCACATGATTTTTGGGGTAATGTGGTCGGTATTACGCCCGTGCCGCTTTACTATCTCAGAAAAAAATTCGGTACCCATTAAAGGCTTGGTGAACCAGGAAGCCGTCGGTTGGGATCGAACTCTACCTCTTCTCCTTTGTAGTCCATTTCCCTAACCACTGAGCTATCGCGACTCCATATACATATATGTTACATATAAATATATGTATATACATGTATATATATATATTTATATATATATATGTGTGCGTGTGTGACATAGTTTAAGAATCTTGTTACCTGGTTTTTGACCCGCTCATCGTTTGGCCCATCCTGCACCCGCACCACGTGCTCTTTCTCCCTCTGGCCACGACACAGGAAGTCATTTTTTATGTTTTTGTTCCTCGTACTAGTTCGAAAATATTTTGTTTTGTGTGCTTCATTATTAGTTAGCTAAGTATAATTTGGGAGCCGCGATAGCTCACTGGTTAGTGAACTGGACTACAAAGGACAAGAGGTAGGGTTCGATCTCAACCGACAACTTCCGGGTTCACCCAGCCTTAAATGTGCATCGGAATTGTTCTGGTAAAGTAAAGCGGTACGGGCGCAAATACCGACCACATTACCCCAAAAATCATGTGCTGAAGGTCTGTAAAATGTATGGTCACTAACACCATATTCCCTATACGCCACTTGGCGTGACGGGGGCTCTTTACTTGTTTTCTTACTTACTATTCTCTTAATGTTATTACATTTATACTGACTAAACTAGATTTCTCTTATCTACTATTCTCTTAATGTTATTACATTTATACTGACTATTCAAGCTTTGTAAAAAAAAAAAGACATCATCACCTCAGTGCAAAATAAAGACAAGTGGAACAATATTAAAACAGGTAAATGAATTTAAATATTTGGGAACTGTGTTAACCTCAGACGGAAGATGTACAAAAGAGGTGAGATGCAGAATGGCTCAGGCAAAAGCAGCTTTCCAAAAAGTGAGGAAGATACTATGCAAACCATTTTTGACAATAGAAACAAGAAAAGAGTTCTTAAGTGTTACGTAGAGTCAATCTTAACATATGGATGTGAATCATGGACAATAGGACAAGAGACAAGAAAATCACTGGAGTCTGTAGAAATGTGGTTTTACAGAAGAATGTTGAGAGTACCATCGACAGCTAAGAAGAGTAATGAAGATGTTCAGAGAGACGTCAAAGCAAAAAGAGGGATAATTTCCAAGATTAGGAAGAGACAATCATCATTTTTTAGCCATGTGATGGGAAGAGAACAAGCGGAATATATTGTAAGAACTGGAAAATTTTAGGGACGAAGAGACAGAGGGAAGCAAAGAGAAAAAATAACAGACAGCTTAAGAGAATGGCTTGGCTTAGGTCAACAACAGAAATGATAAAATAGCTGTCGAGATCGAAAGTTGTGGAGAGACATGATCACCTACGCCAGCAGCCCCGGTACTTGATGATGATGATGATAATGAATCAAGCTTTCTCCTTATCTACTATTCTCTTAATGTTATTACATTTTTACTGACTAAACTAGATTTCTCTTATCTACTATGCTCTTAATGTTATTACATTTATACTAACTAAACTAGATTTCTCTTATCTACTATGCTCTTAATGTTATTACATTTATACTAACCAAACTATATTTCTCTATCTACTATTCTCTTAATGTTATTACATTTATACTAACTAAACTAGATTTCTCTTATCTATTATTCTCTTAATGTTATTATATTTATACTAACTAAACTAGATTTCTCTTATCTACTATGCTCTAATGTTATTACATTTATACTAACTAAACTAGATTTCTCTTATCTACTATGCTCTTAATGTTATTACATTTATACTAACCAAACTATATTTCTCTTATCTACTATTCTCTTAATGTTATTACATTTATACTAACTAAACTAGATTTCTCTTATCTACTATTCTCTTAATGTTATTACATTTATACTAACTAAACTAGATTCTCTTATCTACTATTCTCTTAATGTTATTACATTTTACTAACTAAACTAGATTTCTCTTATCTACTATGCTCTTAATGTTATTACATTTATACTAACCAAACTATATTTCTCTTATCTACTATTCTCTTAATGTTATTACATTTATACTAACTAAACTATATTTCTCTTATCTACTATTCTCTTAATGTTATTACATTTATACTAACTAAACTAGATTTCTCTTATCTACTATTCTCTTAATGATATTACATTTATACTAACTAAACTAGATTTCTCTTATCTACTATGCTCTTAATGTTATTACATTTATACTAACTAAACTAGATGTTTCTTGTCTACTATTCTCTTATCTACTAGACTTTCTGCTTTCTGTGGTAGACGCCATTTAACCTTTCAGATGAAAACAATTTAATGTTATTAACAAAAATTATCCCTTGAAAGTGTACAACAGAAACGAGCAAACAAATGTTGTGTGCTGCTCTTGTCGATATTTCCTCATCACGAGCTTGCTTATAATTTATTACACATTTCCGGGGCGGTCTTCAGAGGCGTATCAACAATAGGACCGGTTGGGGGAACACTGAACCATAGAACTGGTTTAGCAACACAACTGTAAAAACCGACTTATAAATAATGAACTATATAACCGATTGAAGGAATATTTCATTTTACAACTTGTCAAAATTGTAACTTTAAAAAGAAAATTAACACTGGAGATAGCCCAGCAAGAAACTCATGCAGGATAAGCGTATTGACCCTGACTGACAGCAAAGAGTAGGAAACACATCCAGGGTGAGCGTGTTGACCCTGACTGACAGCAAAGAGTAGGAAACTCATCCAGGGTGAGCGTGTTGACCCTGACTGATCAACCAAGAGCAAGAAACTCATGCAGGATAAGCGTATTGACCCTGACTGACAGCAAAGAGTAGGAAACTCATCCAGGGTAAGCGTGTTGACCCTGACTGATCAACCAAGAGTAATAAACTCATCCAGGGTAAGCGTGTTGACCCTGACTGATCAACCAAGAGTAATAAACTCATCCAGGGTGAGCGTGTTGACCCTGACAGATCAACCAAGAGTAATAAACTCATCCAGGGTGAGCGTGTTGACCCAGACAGATCAACCAAGAGTAATAAACTCATCCAGGGTGAGCGTGTTGACCCAGACTGATCAACCAAGAGTAATAAACTTATCCAGGGTGAGAATGTTGACCCAGACAGATCAACCAAGAGTAATAAACTCATCCAGGGTGAGCGTGTTGACCCAGACTGATCAACCAAGAGTAATAAACTCATCCAGGGTGAGCGTGTTGACCCAGACTGATCAACCAAGAGTAATAAACTCATCCAGGGTGAGCGTGTTGACCCAGACTGATCAACCAAGAGTAATAAACTCATCCAGGGTGAGCGTGTTGACCCAGACTGATCAACCAAGAGTAATAAACTCATCCAGGGTAAGCGTGTTGACCCTGACCTACAATCCACAAGTAACAAAACTCGATGAAAGCTCGGGTAGGAAAGGCTCGATACATCCTGTTCCTGGAGGGACAGAACTAGTTTATTTTAGGGCTTAGCCGAGAGAGTATTACTTCTCCCTCTCTTCCACCGAATGTAGAAAATACATCCCCCCCCCCCTTCCCTGGCGGAAAATTATAACAATCTTAAAATTAAATTTATGTTACAGGTTATAAAACAATAACATCTGTGGCTGTAAGATAACAACTTAAATATTACAGTAAGCTTTCAGTAACGGAAGATAGAAAGTGAGATTTTCAAATCAGGACAATATTATTTCAGACTTTTAATTGACTTTCTTTTAAATGTTTCCCACTCCCCCCCCCCCCCTTTTTTTCCACCTGATTGTTTTTTTCCCAAAAAGAAAAAAAAACTGGTTGCACACAAATGTTGCTTTGAAGGACAGCAACCGAAAACAGTAGGTTAGGAATGTAGTTCCAAATAAATGAAAGTTGTAGAGGGATACACTAGACACCAGGGCAAAATAAGCACAGGGCAGAACAATCCAATTATAAGCGAATTAGGAAAGGAAAACGAGAAAAAAAGAAGAATTCATTCATCGTCTTTAATAGATCGTACGTTGGGCACAATGCTTCACCATTTAATACCTTCAATAAATGGAGTCGTCAGTCTCTGGACACTGCCAGACTTGCTGAGGAGGGGATCTGAACACATACGGATATGTCCGGAGTGTAATGATGATGACCCGCAAATATCTCAATTCTTCACCATCAAATACATAACGTCTTTTTTTTTTTAAATACTATTGCCAAATTTTGATTGGCTCGATCATTTGTAGCTTTGTTCCAATGAAATTATTGCCTTTCTTTTTGAAATGAGTCTAAAGTTGTCATAAGAAGAACACTGATTCAGTCAGTGCGAACTGTCTATGAGAATATCGTGATGGGTTTGTTAAGGTGTGTTCAGATTTGACAATTTTCAAGATACACGAACCCATACACAATCTGTCCTGCGTTCTTGCAACCACTTCTGTTGCCCTTGCACAAAATTCGCTCAGATATGAGTATTCTTTATACTTCTTTCCCTGACTTTCTCTCTGTCAGATATTATTTGTTTTATATTTTTTTTAATGAACGCTTCACTTTTTCTGCCTTTTCCGTTACATGTTATGCAAATCTTTTCTTTCTTTTTTTTTTTTTTTTTTACATCTTTTTACTTCTCTGTCCATGAATCAGTTTCGGATATACAGGGAAGACGGCGGAGGCCACGAATCCTCTAATATGTAATCGGAATACATAACACAATCACATTCCAACTCAATGGAGTTATAGATATGCTCTTATGTCGGAGGCCACGAATCCTCTAATATGTAATCGGAATACATAACACAATCACATTCCAGCTCAATGGAGTTATAGATAAGCTCTTATGTCGGAGGCCACGAATCCTCTAATATGTAATCGGAATACATAACACAATCACATTCCAGCTCAATGGAGTTATAGATATGCTCTTATGTCGGAGGCCACGAATCCTCTAATATGTAATCGGAATACATAACACAATCACATTCCAGCTCAATGGAGTTATAGATATGCTCTTATGTCGAAGGCCACGAATCCTCTAATATGTAATCGGAATACATAACACAATCACATTCCAACTCAATGGAGTTATAGATATGCTCTTATGTCTATGGAGATCAAACTTACTACAACACAACAACACCTATCGACCTTGTAACGTGTACGACACTTAGGTAGGTAACTTCAGAAATCGCCTCCCTGGTTGCCATGACCACAGTGGTTCAACTTTCTTCTTTATCGTAATAGTATCGTAATTACATATAGACAGGAAGGAGGCCAGATTAACCAGACACTCCTTAAATTACTCCTCTTCGTCTTTTTATAAAACAAAATCGCCAACAAAACTGTAAGACTGTAAAAGATGTTAAACAGCAATCATATTTTTTTCATAATTTTCAGTGCAAATAGAAAATATAATATGATGCAATTATCACAATATAGAGTAATAATTGAGCTATATATTTTGCATTGTGTAAATTGCATCAATCTTTATGTCGCGTATTATCAGGATAAAGTTCAACTGAAAACTTCGGCATCATGTCCTGGCCGTTCAAGTTTCTAATACACCGTCCGCCGCTGCTATCAATCTATCTCTCCTACTCTAATGTCGTTTGTCTTGTCTCTGTCTATATTTATATACCAGACACACAAAGTGTGTGAGGTTCAAAAGTCATCGAAGTCATCAAATGGACCAAACTAAAAAAAATTGGTACCCTGACTTGTGTATGGGGAGAAAAAGACACAATCAAGAGCGTTGGAACCAGCTTCCTTGAATTTACTAATGCTATGAAATCTAATATAGTTAAATATATAAAATGTCTTGCAAATTCATTACTTTTCCCATGCTGCCTTTCTTGTTATGCCTCATGATGTTGATGTAGAACTTGCTCATATCATCAATGCCCTCCGAGATGTGGGAAGAGCACAGGACTTCGACACAGATCCACGTCACTTCTTCGGATGATGGAAATGGGAGTTAAGATGGGCACAGCCAGAAATGAGAAACTTAGTGGCCGTGTAAGAAGACTTATCAACCAACATAGAACTGGAGTCGTCAGTCGCTGGACACTGAGGGAATTGCTGAGGAGGGGATCTGAGCACCTATGGACATGTTCGGAGTGCAATGATGATGACCCGCAAATAACTCAATAACTCAATAACTCGTTCATATCTTAATTCTTTTTTCGTATCCTTTGTCGCCATATATCTCTTTTTATATGTGTAGAGAGTGAAAATAATATGGACACAAAAACCATATTTCGTATACACTAGGGGGCGTGACGGAGTCTTCTTTTTTCTTCTGCTGCTTCTTCACATCTTATGCACAAAAAATGCAACAAGCAAACTCGTAATTTGCACACAAAAATTGACCTTAACCCCAAATGGGCGGCTCTGTTATAGGCATTTATGAAAGGTGCTCAAACCGTTTATAAGTGTTTCACCGGAAGGGTCTCCCATTTGTCATCTCTAGACGGAGACGCCATAGACATTGTGTCATTGATTGAGAAGGCGTTAGTGCGCCTCCGGTCGTCGTTACCTGAAAGCAAAGTCAGAAGTAAAGAAAAACAACAAGCGTTGAAAGTTTGTACACGGAGAAAAACAAAGCTATACTCAATAGTCTCTTATTATTTATTTTCATTATTGTTATTTGTTTCTATTATTATTATGTTTTATTATTAGTATTTGTTATTATTATAATCAAGTTGTAACAAAGCTTGTCAAATCATTGGACAGTTATCACCACTATTGTCCAACAAGGAAATAATTCTGGAGGCAAAACGGGCACTATACAATACAATCTTCATCTCAACGTAGTGCTACCAATGCCAGTCCTTGAACCTAGATGCAGGAACAATAAAAAAAAACATAACCTCTGCAGAGATGAAATGTGTTAGACGAATGACAGGAAACAGTCTGAGAGATAAGATCAGAAATGAAGAACTGAGAAAAAAGCTAGGAATAGCCCCCGCCATAGAATATATAAGGAAACAACAGATAAAATGGTTTGGCCACGGGACAAGGCAGAAAGATCAAAACACAACACAACGAGCCTTCAGTAAACGTTGTGAGAACACCAGACCCAAGGGTCGACCACGAAAAAGATGGGTCGATGGAATATTAGAAGAACTGGGAAACATAGCAGCAGAGGCGAACAGAAGAGCAAAAGACCGCAAATTATATCTCCCCTCGACGCTGAAAGGCAGATGAGGAAGGATAGAAGAAGAAGTTATTATTATGCGTTTATATTATTATAATTATTGTTTTTATTATTATTATTTGTTTTATTATTATTATTTGTTGTTATTATTGTATGTTTCTATTATCTCTATTATTTGTTTTATCATTATTATTATACCTGTTTATGATTCCTATAAGCATTACCAGATCTCAGAGGCGGTAGATACCCATACCAGTATGTGTAAATGTGAGAGTTTCGGGAGATGCAATATTCATTTTTTAACTACAAAAGTGCTTACATTTTGAAATAGGAGATTCTAGTCACTAGGTAATTACATAATAGAAGAAGAATGTGTATTTCCTCGTCCCAAAAAGAAATAACCGAGCGCTAGTCCTACCGGAGACAAACGATAAAACATAAGTACCGTGTTCCAGCTAAGTAAGCAAAATAACACTTGACAGTTGAAAAATAGAAAGGAACAGGATTCAGGAAACATGCCGCTGCCCGGAAAATAGTTTAAAGTATTGAAACTAATAAGTTGTGTGTTTAGATCTTCTCGCACAATCAGTCAAGAGATTAAAATGTTAAATGTTCAAGCACACAAAATGGTGGTTATATGGACAAGAAAATGGGCAGACAGATAAAGAATTGAAGATTTGGTTAGAGAGTGAATTATGCCACCACAGAAAGAGAATAAGAATAATGGATACATGAAATGGACTGTCATTGTGACACTGATATCTAGGCAGGAGGGGCAAGGCAGATAAGCATACATAGAAAGACAGCAGGAAAACAGACAATATGAAAACAGATGGCAGGAGAGATAGACAGGGAAGCGGACAGAAGAGCGACACCATGCACAGACATAAGATAAGCAATAAAGATGGACACGGAGAGATAGATGGTCAACATAGAAAGACAGCAGAGTGAGACAGCAGAGATAAACAGGCATCAGAGTGACAAATAGTAGAGGCAGACAGCAGAGATAGACAGCAAAGTGACAGACAGTAGAGTGACTAACCTCATAGTGAGACATCAGAATTGATAGTAAAGTGGCAGACATCAGAGATAGACAACAGAGTGAAAGACAGCAGAGGCAGAAAGCAGTGAGAGAGAGAGAGGGACATAGAAAAGAGATGGACAGCAGATAGATTGATAGTAGAGAAAGCGGGGAGACAGACTCAGAGGTCACACAACAGAGAGAGACAGACATAACAAATATGAAGAAAATGAATCTAAGTAATGTAGAAGACAGACATATTAAGGCACAGACTGAGAGCGATTCGAATACACTATAGTGAGTTAGAGAGACAGAGCGAGAGAGAGAGAGAGAAACAGATAACCCAGTGTAAGCAGAGAAACAAACGAAGGCGTGCAGACACAATGACTGTAAATATTTAAGCCGTTAGATAGAAAGAAATCAGACAGCAATGATGATCAAAGAAAACAACAAAAGAACAATCACATATTTTATACTGAAAAGAAAAAAAAACAGTAGCTATTGAGCGCAGAGCATGCGCAGTGTTCGTGTGACCTCAATAGATTAATAATATGCCGTCGACAATAACAGCGCATAATAATCTGTTTACATAATAAACGTATATAAGACATACGCACATTACACAAAAAATAATCAATGTATATCCAGTATGTAGTTTATTTCGTTCTTGATTCTTTCCCTTTTATGTTCTCTTGTTTAATTCTTTGGTTCTTTGGTAATGGAAGGCTCCGGTATCACTGCAAAAAGAATTAAAATCCATAATTGCTCAACCGCCCGTGCCAGCGTAATCATCCGAATTAATATCTCATCTCCCAAACAAAGAAAGATAACTGTAGTACCCATCGTTAGCAGTCTCAGCACACGCCAAAAGACGTAAGGCGAAACCGCGCAGAAAGTGAAAACAGCCACCTGTTCCTTGTCATACGATATCATCATTCATCGTAAACAATTGGAATATCGAAATATGATCAAAACGGATGAGACACACAGCTCACGGTGTGCACAGAGCACTTAACTCAGTAGCTCCTGCAGCAAGCCGGACTTGAAATTTTGTTTAACTTTTTTCCATCGATGCTATATAGAGCCAATTCTGACATATGGAAGCGAATCATAGGCAGTAGACAAACAAATTAAAAGACGATTAGAATCCACAGTGACGAAATTCCTCAGAAGAATGTTGAGAATTCCCTTGAGAGCTAAAAAGACCAACGAGGAAATTCTCAAAGAGGCCAACACAAAAGAGAGCTCTTAAAAAACAAAGAAAGAAAACAAATGACATTTTTCGGTCACATCATGAGAAGAGGAAAGTCGGATCACATTTGTACAACTGGTAAAATACAGGGAAAGAGATAAGATACTAGATAGCTTGGTGTCATGGGAAACAGTCAACAACACAATTGATACCCTGCACTGCGGACAGAACATTGAGAAGGGGCATGACCGCCTGCGCCAAACGGTACGGACATGATGATGATGATTGTATTTGTTATTAACTTCATTATTTCCTTATTCTTTCTTTACATTTCAAAACCAGAGCAATACACTTACATGTTGCGGGCAGGTTCTTCCTGTTTGGAGAGACTTGTTGACGCGATGAGGACATCAACCCCATCAAATTGCTCTTTATTTATCATCTACGTGGGAGCGGCGATAGAGCAGTGGTTAGTGAACTGGCCTACTAAGGACAAGAGATTGAGTTCGATTCTCACCACTTCTAGATTCGCAAACCCTTAAATGGGAACCTGGTTTCATTTTATTTTGGAAAGAGAGATAGCAGAGGCGCAATGCCTCATAATCTAACAATATGCCAAAAGGAAAAAAAATGTGTGGTCACTAACATGTTCAAATACGCTATCAGATTATCTCTTCATTCTTTCCCTTCTATATATTCTACGACATGGACACTTTCCATATGCCATGTCTGAGCCGTATTGTTGGTATCACCTGGAAGGAGAAAGTGACTAACGTGGATGTCATGACTCGCACAGGCCTCCCGAACATCTACATGCTGCTCAAACAACGTAGATTACGCTGGCTTGGTCATGTACACCGTATGAAAGATGGCCGCATACCAAAAGATATACTCTACGGACAACTGGCAGATGGCAAAAGGACTATGGGGCGCCCAAAACTTCGATTTGTAGATGTGTGAACGGGACATGAAGACTCTGAACATAAAACCCTGCAGCATGGGAAGAAATAGCTGCAGACTGCAATCTCAGGAAACATGCTCTAAAGCTCCAACTCAAACAAGAAGCAGACAGTTTATTAGAAAAAGAGAATACACGCGAAAGGAAAGAAATGAAAAAATAACATTTCTAGGGGCGCTGAAAAATCCAGTCAATTATGACTGACGGAGGCTGCTACTACTACTATTCTACGACGTACTAGATGCACTTGTCATGTTTATGACATATTACACATATCGGACACATTATTTACTCATTTATGACTTGTGTGTAAACTTCTGTGAGTTAAAAAAAAAAGTAAAGTACTCCCGTCACGTCAAGTGGCGTATAGGGAATATGGTGTTAGTGACCATACATTTTACAGACCTTCAGCGCGTGATTTTTGGGTAATGTGGTCGGTATTACGCCCGTGCTGCTTTACTTTCCCAGAAAAAAATCCGGTACCCATTAAAGGCAGGGTGAACCAGAAGCCGTCGGTTGGGATCGAACCCGACTCCTTGTCCTTTGTAGTCCAATACACTAACCACTGAGCTATGGCGGCTCCCAACTTTTGTGAGTGTTTGTTTTGTTTCCCTTTAGTCTCCCTCATCGTTCAACATTCGTTATACATTTAAAATGGTCAAAGGTCAGGAAATGAACCGTATGCTCAAGGTCATCTCTGCTCCAGTTGTGTTTTGTATAGAAGCTCTTCAACCAAATGATCCTTCTTCTGTTACAACTGCATGCCCATGTAATGCCTTCTAAACAACAAAAACCGAGAATTGTTAACTATAACAGTTTTGCTATGAACAGGCAAGAAATGCATATCAATGTACATTAATTCGACGCTGTGGTAAAGCTATAGTATAGTTAGGAGAGGAATGTAGAATATTTTTAGCAACAATTTTTGTGACGGAAATATACACCCCAGACGTTTTTTTTACCGAGAGCCTTCAACAGAGTAGAAAGATGTGACGTGATAACAAGGTAAACATTTTTAGGTTTTATTGGACTGTTTTATCTTTGTGGTCATCCCCTCTAAAATAGACAAGCGAATTTCAGGCCAGGCGAAGAGCAGACAATCATCATCATCATGTGCCATACAGGTTGGCGTAGGCGATCATGTCCGTCCACAATCTTCTATCTACAGTGCATCGTATCAGTTCTGTTGTTGACTGTTTTCCATGCCATGACAATAAGCTATCCATTATTTTCTCTCTTTGTCGTCCGCGATCTCTCTTTCCTTTCATTTTGCCAGTTGTAACCAAGTATTCCAATTTTCCTCATCTCATGATGTGCCCGAAAAATGTTGATTGTTTCTTTCTAATGTTTTTAGGAGCTGCCTTTTTGTGTTGGCCTCTTTGAGAACTTTCTCATTGGTCTTTTTTAGCTGTCCATGGAACTTTCAACATTCTTCTGAGAAATCTCATCTCTGTGGCCTCTAATCGTCTTTTCATTTGTTTGTCTTATGTCCATGATTCGCTTCCATACGTCAGAATTGGTTCTATATAGCACCGATGAACTCTTTCTCATTTCTATTGACATAGATTTGTTGCATAAGACATTTTTCATTTTCTGAAATGCTATTTTGGCCTGAGCTATTCTGCTTTTTATTTCCGTGGTGTATCTTCCATCCGATGTTATTATTGTGCCCAAGTATTTGACGCGTTGCACTTTTTTCAAATTTGTCCTCTCTCTCTCTCTCTCTGCGTTCAGGACTCAATCAGAGTAAGGATTCCAGACTCTCATATGAAGTCAGCTGTCAGGCTAAGTGTGTTGATCGCCCCCACAGACAGAACATCATTATTAGAGTCTGTCAGATCCACTCTGACTGAACACCCGTTAATACGTTGCACTGTGTTCTGCACCAGTGGCCCAGTGCATCCGATTTCAGCCAGCATTTTATTCGGGTTTGCTTTCCCTAGCCTTTGATTGTCCCCAATCTTCCTGCAAGGCAGCAGATGATCTTTTCTGTAGGGGGATTCTGCCCTTAGATGGTAGGCCCTCCCAGGTTTACGAGCACCATCTGCCCGAGTCACTAGAGGTGACTAACACAGACACGGACACACAAAGATGTGAGATGTGACTAACACAGACATACACACACAAAGATGTGAGATGTGACTAACACATACATGCACACACAAAGATATGAGATGTGACTAATGCAGACATGCACACAACGATACGAGGCATGACTAACACTGACACACATCAAGATATATGACACATGACTAACAAACATGCACATAAAGATATGAGATATAACTGACATTGACATGCACACACAAAGATATGACACATGCCTAACATAGACATTCACACAAAGATAAGAGAAATGACTAACATAGATATGCACACACAAAGATATGAGATGGGACTAACATAGCCATGCACACACAAGGATATGAGATGTGACAAACACAGACATGCACACACAAAGATATGACTAACATAAACATGCACACAAAGATTTGAGATATCACTAACCCAGACATGCACACACAAAGATATGACATATGACTAACACTGGTACACACTAAGATATGAGATATGACTAAACACAGACACACATAAAGATATGAGACATGATTAACACGGACACACCGAGATATGAGATATGACTAACATGACACACACCAAGATATGAGCCATGGCCAGCACACACAAGCTAAGATATAAGCCATGGCTAGGACAGAAACACGGCAAGATATGAGCCATGGCTTCACTAAAAAACACCAAAAAATGAACCATGTCTAGCACAGAAACACATTAAAGTGTCCATATGCTTGGGCTTGTTGTAGTCGGCAGACTCTTCTGAACGTGGGAATCACAGGTTTCGTTAAACAGTTGTCCGGAGATTTGAGAGTGCAGTCTGACCATAGAACGTTCTCTTGCATGTACAGATTCCCGATCGACTGTTGACAGGTGTCGTTGAAACAGTTGTCCAGACATTTGAGAGTACATATGATGTCACAGCCATCAGAACACATCTGTTCGCACTGTAGCCCAAAATTACCATCTGGACAAGTGTCATTACAGGTATAGCCAAGATGTTTACATTGTAGGCATTTTCCAGATTTTTCCTCAAATAAAGGACAGACAATAAGACAAGACCCGGAACAGTCGTGTCCATAGATCCCATGTGAACAGTAGCCGTGACAAGTACCGATGATGACATTGCAGCCTTTACTACACCCACTACACACTGCACAAAACGACAAGAACGCTCGTCCAGACAATATGTGTCTGTAAATGTTTGCACCTCACATACGTCAGTGCACTGTCGGTCTGCGAAATGGTCGGTGAGAACTCAATCTTAATGTGTGCCATTGACGTTTGTGTTTTGACTACAATAGTGTTCATAGATAAATTAGGGTAGGATATATCATTATACTGGAACACTACTCCGCCACTGTCAGAGAAAGCCTTTAGAGTGGCATTCTTTATCCGAATCATAGTGCTAGGTTGATGATAGATTCGAATGATGTGAGTCTTCTGGGGCGTTGCAAAGTTCAGATACCAGTAAATAGAATTGGTTCCACTTCTCCATTGTGTGTGTGTGCAGTCATTGTCATAGAGATTGGTCTTTGTTTTGCTATTAACTGCGGCCTCTGGTCCACATCCGTCTCCTGTATAACAAGCATCACATGTTTTGTGCATTAAATCGGTCTGGTTTGTGTTCTGTTTGAGAGCCAGTTTCCGACCCCCGCCAATGTAGTTGGAGCAGACACCTGCAACTATCGCCCTTTCAATCCGTAATTTGTTGATCAGACCAGCCCAGGGCAGAAGACATCAATCTCGTGCGGACTAACTACAAACCTTGATACATTGTTACATGAGGCAGAACCATTCAGTTTTACCGTGAAACTGTCCGGATATTTTAAGTCATCCGCACAAATCCCAAACCAGGAGCACGGCAAAGACCGATTGAGAGTTGCCCCAACATATGCAGAATCCGTGTCCGGACCACATGAGGTGTCGCTGCCATCAAACAGGAAAGTAGGTTCAGACTTTTGGGCATACCTGCAAATAAAATCCAAGTACTGACACTGGGGTGCGAAAACCCCGTGCTGACAACTGTCATTGTCTGGGCATGTCCCTGTAGTCCTGTCACAAACTAAGCCACTATAGCAGTGACACTGTAACGTACAATTCGCCCAAAACAAACCGGCTGCACAAGTAAGGTCATTAGCTTCCATTGCTGCTAACGAAGCCAGCGAACAAAGACTTGATCCACAGCGATGGCCAACGAACTGTGCACACACATCTATCACCAAACCCGTGTCCACATTTCAAAAAAATCCGCCATCTCACTGTGGCAACAGACAGCGTGAAATTCTCCAATAGAATGAGATAAACCGTTGGAGACAAGGAAAGTCAACATTGTTTACATGGCTTGGACGCAAGAAGCGTCCATTTTGGTGCGTCCATCGCACCAAATTTGTCCTGTTTATTTTTATGCTGCATATGAACCACATGGGTGATCCATAGCAGGTGTATAATATGTGGGTGGTCCATAGCTTGTGTATAATGTGTGGGTGGTCCATAGCAAGTGTATAATATGTGGGTGGTCCATAGCATGTGTATAATATGTGGGTGGTCCATAGCAGGTGTATAATATGTGGGTGGTCCATAGCAGGTGTATAATATGTGGGTGGTCCATAGCTGGTGTATAATATGTGGGTGGTCCATAGCAGGTGTATAATATGTGGGTGGTCCATAGCTGGTGTATAATATGTGGGTGGTCCATAGCTGGTGTATAATATGTGGGTGGTCCATAGCTGGTGTATAATATGTGGGTGGTCCATAGCTGGTGTATAATATGTGGGTGCTCCATAGCTGGTGTATAATATGTGGGTGGTCCATAGCTGGTGTATAATATGTGGATTTAAGTCAAACTACTTGGTAGAAGACAATAATAATAAATTAATACAAATTTATTACGAATGAGGACTCCCGAGGCGAGAGATAAATAAACAATATGTTAGAGCACTCACTCAGAAAAATCCAAAACCAAACAACAACATACAATATATAGAACAAATCGGCAGCCTGAATTAGGATGGAACCGGCACTCCTCAACACTACGCCTTGCCACAAGAGACATGTTGCATCTCGTCACACCACCAGCTAAGCAACATTTTTCGTCACTTACTGTGTCTCAACAACTCAAGTATTTCAGCCGTTATATGTGTGTGATTATTCTTTCTCAATAGAAAACAAAAATATACATGTTGTGTCTATAAGTTTATTCCCGAATTATTGTCGCAACCTAATGCTCTAGTCGCGGAGTGTTATTTGTATAAAAGTCATCACAACTGATAGCAACCTTTTACAATTGCTTAGCTAGAAGCGTGCTGAAACGCAAGCCTCTTATGACACTGCGTTGTGTCGCGGTGTACGGGTTCGATCCTAGTTCGGCTTGTTCTTATTCTTTATGTTTTCTTTTGTTGTTTGTTTGTAAATTTGTCCTATCGCTGTAAACGTATCGTTGTCCTCTATTTGTTTCTAAATTACACCCCATTTTTCGTAACAGCATAATTTTTCGTGGGATGTAACTAAAACGTCAAACTTAGTTTGCAGCTAACAGCAGTACACAAGTAACCTTGACAAACGTTAACGCCTATCCGTTTCCGGTATCTCTGTATCCTTCCAGTCATCGTTGGGGACAATGAAAATCACAAACTCACATCTGGCAAATGCCAGAAACTGTCGAATACACGTGAAGCGACCTTCAAAAACATGCCAGGTAATCGGTGACCTGTGGTAGTTGAGTTCTAAACGATCGCGGTGCATATCGATCACAATACCTAGAAACAAGGCAACATGAGATCGACTGTTGCTATTTGTAGAAAATGTGTTACCCCATTTGGCAAGAAAGATGTTCTTTCCTTAATAGACGTTAACGTCTCTCCTGAGTTGGTGCTTATCTTCCAAAGAAGGTGATGTTTTTTTCCTTGATGTCCAGTAGTGAGAGAGTTGAAGTTATACTTATATTGTTATTGGCTATGGAAGGCCTCGGTATCACAGCAAACGAATTAAAATCCATAATTGCTCAACCGCTCGTGCCAGTGGAAACATCCGAATTACTAACTCATCTCCCAAACAAAGAAAGGTAACTGTAGTCCCCATCGTAGCAGTCTCAGCACACGCCAAAAGACATAAGGCGAAACCGCGCAGAAAGTGAACACAGCCAACTGTTCCCCGTCATACGATATCATCATTCATCGTAAACAATTGGAATATCGAAATATGATCAAAACGGATGAGACACACAGCTCACGGTGTGCACAGAGCACTTAACTCAGTAGCTCCTGCAACAAGCCGGACTTGGAATATGAGGAAACTGCAAGAAGGAACACTTTTCAGACATAGCCTTCAATGGTTCCTGCCGCCTATCCACCATATACCACGGGAGTTTACGTCCTCCCGAAAATGATGATCGTCGTAGCACTTGATGATGTTAGGCCATCAATGATGACTCCAATTCCAAACATATAGACACACAGTGGTGGTAAGTTATCATTTCCAATCCAACAGAAGCCACATGACCTGTAGTTAGTAAAAACACAATTGATGATGTTCTCCGCTCCCTTCTTGTAGCTGCCGCCACACGATTCTGATGTCTCATTAACTTGGACATCATTCAAGAACAATGTCAGATGAACATTCCATAGATATGGCTTTGCTGATGAAGTGCTTGGTGCAACAGTTGTATCAATCATAGTGTATGATCCTGGTGTGTGGTCATTAATTTCACAGACGGCACATGATGTTGTTATATTCAGAATTTTATTCAGAATTCGAAGGTTAACGAACTGTGAACAAACATTTATGTTCAAACCCCTGAATACATTTTCAAAAATCTGCCAACTCACTGCAATAACATTTATCGTGGTATTAGTTTAAAGTGTAACAATAAACTTGTGAAAAAATATTTATACTTATATTTGACACTCTAATCTTATACATCGGAGAACATAAAGAGGAATAACCAATGGCCATATTTGCCAGGGTTCGATCCCAACCGACGGCTTCCGGGTTCACCCAGCCTTAAATGGGTACCGGATTTTTCTGGGAAAGTAAAGCGGCGCGGGCGTAATACCGACCACATTACCCCGAAAATCATGTGCCGAAGGTCTGTAAAATTTATGGTCACTAACACCATATTCCCTATACGACACTTGGCGAGATGTGTCACTAACACCATATTCCCTATACGCCACTTGGCGAGATGTGTCACTAACACCATATTCCCTATACGCCACTTGGTGTGAGGGGGTACTTTTTTTGCCAGGTGGGAGCCGCGATAGCTCAGTGGTTAGTGAATTCGACTACAAAGGACATGGGGTAGGGTTCGATCCCAACCGACGGGTTCGGGTTCACCCAGCCTTAAATGGGTACCGGATTATTTCTGGGATAGTAAAGCGGCACGGGCGTAATATCGACCACATTACCACAAAAATCATGTGCTGAAAGTCTGCAAAGTGTATGGTCACTAACACCATATTCCCTATATGCCACTTGGCGTGACGGGGGGCTCTTTACTTTTTACCATTTATATATTTATATTTGCCAGGTAATATTGTTGTTGTTGTTCTTGTTGCGTTCGCCAGCTTTCAACTCTGACGAAGTCACTAGAGACTAGGAACTGAATTTTTCGTGTTAATCCATTTTTCCCTGGCAGCCGTGTGCACAGGGGTCCCTCGCCGCACAGGCAGATAGCTCCGACTTCGGAGGTACTCATGTTTTTTCCGTCGATGAGTAACTGACGTTTCAAGCCGGGTCTCGCTGCTGAGACCAGGGGTGGTTGCCGCAGAGAGACATCATAAATAAAAATCCCAACTGTTGTAGCCGAGATTTGAACCTACACCTCTCTGTCCCGAGGCCAGCATCTTGCCTCGAGACCAACAAATCCCCCATGGACTGGGAATATGAGGAAACTGCAACAAGGAACACTTTTCATGCATAGCCTTCAATGGTTTCCGCCGCCTATCCACCATATACCCGAGGTCCACGTCCTCCCGAAAATGATGATCGTCATATTTCCTGAAAAATGTATAGCGCTCGATGATGTTATGACATCGGTGTTGACTCCATTTCCGAACATACAAACACACAGTTAGTCGTCAGATCATACCCGTCGCACATCAAACAACAGACCGTAAGATTAGCGTAAGGCCGGTCTAGGGATTTATGATGGGCCATTACGATGACGTAGCACACATAGCAATGGCACAAGCACAGCAACGACGCGCACTTTAGATTCTTGATTACTCTAGTGAATGCAGCCTACGACGAACAAAACACGGTGCAAATTCCCTAAAAGGATAAAACTGCGGCTGACGAAGCATTTCACATTAATAAGTAACATGTAAATAACTTGCGTCAAGGAATTCCAACAACGGTCATGAACAGCACCAATGTGACGTAAAGCTCAGATCAGCCAGGTAATATAAAGAGCACTAAGTAAGTATATCTGTTTTTTTTTAGTTTTGCTTTTGCTTTTTGCATTCGCCAGCTTTCACCTTCAGTGCAGTTCCTAGAGACTTGGAACTGAATTTTGTGTGTTAATCTTTTTTTTTTTCGTCGCAGACGTGTGCACAGAGGTCCCTCGCCGCACAGGCAGATTCTTGCCTCGAAACCAACCAGATCCCTTATACTAGCAGATCTTTTATGGACACATTTCTTCACGCCACCAACATTCAATACAAATTGAGCACTCTATTTTCCTATTGATATTTTTCCTTTCTCTACTATGATACCAGTGTCAAACTTGGACATTAACAGCCAAATAAACACACAGAAATAAATAAAATCGTCACTGCAGAAATGAGGTGCCTAAGGAGACTAAATGCGACTATAAAAAGAATAATTTTAAAAAAGAAGATAGAAGGAAAAGAGATGGAGCTATACCAATGGCGGATCACATTAAGAATCAACAAATAAAATGGTGAGGACATGTAACACCATCACCATCAGTTTACCTCAAATTCGCCTTTAACACCTAGAGGCATCGAGTAAAGTGTAAACCTAGAAAACGATGAGTTAATGACGTAATAGGCATCACGATGAGTAACGTAGAGACACACAACAGATAGCATTGATCCGAATACTCGGGGCCGTTTTAGTTTTGGTGACGCCCTATATGAGCAACGCTAAATGAATATTCCAGACTCCCTGTTAATAAATTGAGACCAGAAGGTCTCTATCATGATCATCACCATCAAGCACCGTGCCTGCTGGCGTAAGTGATCATGTCACTCCACAACTTTCGATCTCGACAGTTATTTATCATTTCTGTTGCTGACCTTCTGCCAAGCTATTCTCTTAAGCTCTCTGATATATTGTCTCTCTTTGCTTCCCTCTATCTCTTCTTCCCTCATTTTTTCCCAGTTGTTACAATACATTCCAGCTGATGTTTTCTCACTACATGGTATTCTCAACATTCTCCTATAAAACCATATTTCTATAGCCTCCAGTGATGTTATTGTTTATTGTCCTATTGTCCATGGTTCACATCTATATGTTAAGTTGTTAAGTCGCTATCATAGATTACAATATAAGCAAATGCGAGAGACTCCCTCAGATTATAAGACCCTTAGCTATAGCTGCTTTAGATTAGGCCTAAATTCGACCCTGCGAATACTCAATTTCCTTCGACAGTGAAAGACAATTGAAGTAGAAGAAAATAAAGTCAAGTTCTGGGCTCTATTTTTTTGTTCTTACTTTAAAGGTCATCGATTTGACATTTTTTTAAATGTCAATTTGTTTCTTCTCTTTATCTCGCTTCTTCTCTTGTCCTGTGATGCCTCAAGCTTCTCTGATGTATTGGACTACAAAGAGAAGAACAGATTTCTTTAAAAACGTTTCCCATCTAACACATTTCGTTTTTTGGTGGTGGTTTTTTTTCTTTATTGTTTTTTTAGTTTATCTTCAAAGTCTGACATTGATAGCACAACTTTCGGATGAAAATTGTGTTGCTGTGTGTCTTTTTGCCTCTTCGTTGTTTCCTTGTTTGAGAGTAGTGGTGATATCTATCTATGATACAAACAAACGTTGTTACAGGAGTCTTTATTGCTTAGCCCACAAAGGCTGAAAGTAAATGTTTTGTCTGTAATGTCGGCGAGATTACAATAGGTGCTTAGGGGTTTGGGTGGTCTACGGATTTGACGTAGGTCTCTGGGTAAAACGGTCTCGTCTTCGTATCCCACCACAGGCGGTAGGGAACTGTGGGAAGGGGTGGGGTCACCTCGATTCTGTGATTTCTTCGTGGCTCGACTCTTAGCTGGTATCCGTGTAGTGAAATCCAATACCTAACCCTCTCTGTGTAGTGAAATCCAATACCTATCACTCTATGTGTAGTGAAATCCAATACCTAACTCTCTCTGTGTAGTGAAATCCAATACCTAACCCTCTCTGTGTAGTGAAATCCAATACCTAACACTCTCTGTGTAGTGAAATCCAATACCTAACTCTCTCTGTGTAGTGAAATCCAATACCTAACCCTCTCTGTGTAGTGAAATCCAATACCTAACTCTCTCTGTGTAGTGAAATCCAATACCTAACCCTCTCTGTGTAGTGAAATCCAATACCTAACACTCTCTGTGTAGTGAAATCCAATACCTAACACTCTCTGTGTAGTGAAATCGAATACCTAACTCTCTCTGTGTAGTGAAATCCAATACCTAACTCTCTCTGTGTAGTGAAATCCAATACCTAACTCTCTTTGTGTAGTGAAATCCAATACCTAACTCTCTTTGTGTAGTGAAATCCAATACCTAACTCTCTTTGTGTAGTGAAATCCAATATCTAACTCTCTCTGTGTAGTGAAATCCAATACCTAACACTCTCTGTGTAGTGAAATCCAATACCTAACTCTCTCTGTGTAGTGAAATCCAATACCTAACTTTCTCTGTGTAGTGAAATCCAATACCTAACTTTCTCTGTGTAGTGAAATCCAATATCCAACACTCTCTGTGTAGTGAAATCCAATATCTAACTCTCTCTGTGTAGTGAAATCCAATATCCAACACTCTCTGTGTAGTGAAATCCAAAATCTAACTCTCTCTGTGTAGTGAAATCCAATATCCAACACCCTCTGTGTAGTGAAATCCAATATCTAACTCTCTCTGTGTAGTGAAATCCAATATCTAACTCTCTCTGTGTAGTGAAATCCAATACCTAACTCTCTCTGTGAAGTGAAATCCAATACCTAACTTTCTCTGTGTAGTGAAATCCAATACCTAACTTTCTCCGTGTAGTGAAATCCAATACCTAACTCTCTCTGTGTAGTGAAATCCAATACCTAACCCTCTCTGTGTAGTGAAATCCAATACCTAACACTCTCTGTGTAGTGAAATCCAATACCTAACACTCTTTGTGTAGTGAAATCCAATACCTAACTCTCTCTGTGTAGTGAAATCCAATACGTAACTTTCTCTGTGTAGTGAAATCCAATACCTAACTTTCTCTGTGTAGTGAAATCCAATACCTAACTCTCTCTGTGTAGTGAAATCCAATACCTAACTCTCTCTGTGTAGTGAAATCCAATACCTAACTCTCTTTGTGTAGTGAAATCCAATACCTAACTCTCTTTGTGTAGTGAAATTCAATACCTAACTCTCTTTGTGTAGTGAAATCCAATATCTAACTCTCTCTGTGTAGTGAAATCCAATATCTAACTCTCTCTGTGTAGTGAAATCCAATATCCAACACTCTCTGTGTAGTGAAATCCAATACCTAACTCTCTCTGTGTAGTGAAATCCAATATCCAACACTCTCTGTGTAGTGAAATCCAATATCTAACTCTCTCTGTGTAGTGAAATCCAATATCCAACACTCTCTGTGTAGTGAAATACAATATCTAACTCTCTCTGTGTAGTGAAATCCAATATCTAACTCTCTCTGTGTAGTGAAATCCAATATCCAACACTCTCTGTGTAGTGAAATCCAATATCTAACTCTCTCTGTGTAGTGAAATCCAATATCTAACTCTCTCTGTGTAGTGAAATCCAATACCTAACTCTCTCTGTGTAGTGAAATCCAATACCTAACTTTCTCTGTGTAGTGAAATCCAAAACCTAACTTTCTCCGTGTAGTGAAATCCAATACCTAACTCTCTCTGTGTAGTGAAATCCAATACCTAACCCACTCTGTGTAGTGAAATCCAATACCTAACACTCTCTGTGTAGTGAAATCCAATACCTAACACTCTTTGTGTAGTGAAATCCAATACGTAACTTTCTCTGTGTAGTGAAATCCAATACCTAACCCTCTCTGTGTAGTGAAATCCAATACCTAACTCTCTCTGTGTAGTGAAATCCAATACCTAACTCTCTCTGTGTAGTGAAATCCAATACCTAACTCTCTTTGTGTAGTGAAATCCAATACCTAACTCTCTTTGTGTAGTGAAATTCAATACCTAACTCTCTTTGTGTAGTGAAATCCAATATCTAACTCTCTCTGTGTAGTGAAATTCAATATCTAAGTCTCTCTGTGTAGTGAAATCCAATACCTAACTCTCTCTGTGTAGTGAAATCCAATATCCAACACTCTCTGTGTAGTGAAATCCAATATCTAACTCTCTCTGTGTAGTGAAATCCAATATCCAACACTCTCTGTGTAGTGAAATACAATATCTAACTCTCTCTGTGTAGTGAAATCCAATATCTAACTCTCTCTGTGTAGTGAAATCCAATACCTAACTCTCTCTGTGTAGTGAAATACAATACCTAACCCTCTCTGTGTAGTGAAATGCAATACCTAACCCTCTCTGTGTAGTGAAATCCAATACCTAACTATCTCTATGTAGTGAAATCCAATATCTAACTCTCTCTGTGTAGTGAAATCCAATATCTAACTCTCTCTCTGTAGTGAAATCCAATACCTAACTCTCTCTGTGTAGTGAAATCCAATATCTAACTCTCTCTCTGTAGTGAAATCCAATACCTAACCCTCTCTGTGTAGTGAAATCCAATACCTAACTCTCTCTGTGTAGTGAAATCCAATATCTAACTCTCTCTCTGTAGTGAAATCCAATACCTAACCCTCTCTGTGTAGTGAAATCCAATATCTAACTCTCTCTGTGTAGTGAAATCCAATACCTAACTCACTCTGTGTAGTGAAATCCAATATCTAACCCTCTCTGTGTAGTGAAATCCAATATCTAACTCTCTCTGTGTAGTGAAATCCAATACCTAACCCTTTCTGTGTATTGAAATCCAATACCTAACACTCTCTGTGTAGTGAAATCCAATACCTAACTTTCTCTGTGTAGTGAAATCCAATACCTAACTCTCTCTGTGTAGTGAAATCCAATACCTAACTCTCTCTGTGTAGTGAAATCCAATACCTAACTCTCTTTGTGTAGTGAAATCCAATACCTAACTCTCTTTGTGTAGTGAAATTCAATACCTAACTCTCTTTGTGTAGTGAAATCCAATATCTAACTCTCTCTGTGTAGTGAAATCCAATATCTAACTCTCTCTGTGTAGTGAAATCCAATATCCAACACTCTCTGTGTAGTGAAATCCAATACCTAACTCTCTCTGTGTAGTGAAATCCAATATCCAACACTCTCTGTGTAGTGAAATCCAATATCTAACTCTCTCTGTGTAGTGAAATCCAATATTCAACACTCTCTGTGTAGTGAAATACAATATCTAACTCTCTCTGTGTAGTGAAATCCAATATCTAACTCTCTCTGTGTAGTGAAATCCAATACCTAACTCTCTCTGTGTAGTGAAATCCAATACCTAACCCTCTCTGTGTAGTGAAATCCAATACCTAACCCTCTCTGTATAGTGAAATCCAATACCTAACTCTCTCTATGTAGTGAAATCCAATATCTAACTCTCTCTGTGTAGTGAAATCCAATATCTAACTCTCTCTCTGTAGTGAAATCCAATACCTAACTCTCTCTGTGTAGTGAAATCCAATATCTAACTCTCTCTCTGTAGTGAAATCCAATACCTAACCCTCTCTGTGTAGTGAAATCCAATATCTAACTCTCTCTGTGTAGTGAAATCCAATACCTAACTCTCTCTGTGTAGTGAAATCCAATATCTAACC
This sequence comes from Megaustenia siamemsis, assembly GCA_032433765.1. Taxonomy (NCBI): domain Eukaryota; kingdom Metazoa; phylum Mollusca; class Gastropoda; order Stylommatophora; family Ariophantidae; genus Megaustenia; species Megaustenia siamemsis. Next base: position 55,529,543 of record JAVIAB010000008.1, read on the forward strand.
CTCTCTGTGTAGTGAAATCCAAAATCTAACTATCTCTGTGTAGTGAAATCCAATACCTAACCCTCTCTGTGTAGTGAAATCCAATACCTAACTTTCTCTCTGTAATGAAATCCAATACCTAACCCTCTCTGTGTAGTGAAATCCAATATCTAACTCTCTCTGTGTAATGAAATCTAATACCTAACACTCTCTGTGTAGTGAAATCCAATACCTAACACTCTCTGTGTAGTGAAATCCAATATCTAACTCTCTCTGTGTAGTGAAAGCCAATACCTAACACTCTCTGTGTAGTGAAATCCAATATCTAACTCTCTCTGTGTAGTGAAATCCAATACCTAACACTCTCTGTGTAGTGAAATCCAATACCTAACACTCTCTGTGTAGTGAAATCCAATATCTAACTCTCTCTGTGTAGTGAAATCCAATACCTAACCCTCTCTGTGTAGTGAAATCCAATATCTAACTCTCTCTGTGTAGTGAAATCCAATACCTAACACTCTCTGTGTGGTGAAATCCAATACCTAACACTCTCTGTGTAGTGAAATCCAATACCTAACTCTCCCTGTGTAGTGAAATTCAATACCTAACTCTCTCTGTGTAGTGAAATCCAATACCTAACACTCTCTGTGTAGTGAAATCCAATACCTAACCCTCTCTGTGTAGTGAAATCCAATATCTAACTCTCTCTGTGTAGTGAAATCCAATACCTAACATTCTCTGTGTAGTGAAATCCAATACCTAACACTCTCTGTGTAGTGAAATCCAATACCTAACTCTCCCTGTGTAGTGAAATTCAATACCTAACCCTCTCTGTGTAGTGAAATCCAATACCTAACTCTCTCTGTGTAGTGAAAACCAATACCTAACTCTCTCTGTGTAGTGAAATCCAATACCTAACCCTCTCTGTGTAGTGAAATCCAATACCTAACTCTCTCTGTGTAGTGAAATCCAATACATAACCCTCTCTGTGTAGTGAAATCCAATATCTAACACTCTCTATGTAGTTAAATCCAATATCTAACCCTCTCTATGTAGTGAAATCCAATATCTAACCTCTCTATGTAGTGAAATACAATATCTAACCCTCTCTATGTAGTGAAATCCAATATCTAACCCTCTCTGTGTAGTGAAATCCAATATCTAACCCTCTCTATGTAGTGAAATCCAATATCTAACCCTCTCTGTGTAGTGTAATCCAATACCTAACACTCTCTGTGTAGTGAAATCCAATACCTAACACTCTCTGTGTAGTGAAATCCAATACCTAACACTCTCTGTGTAGTGAAATCCAATACCTAACTCTCCCTGTGTAGTGAAATTCAATACCTAACTCTCTCTGTGTAGTGAAATCCAATACCTAACACTCTCTGTTTAGTGAAATGCAATACCTAACACTCTCTGTGTAGTGAAATCCAATACCTAACACTCTCTGTGTAGTGAAATCCAATACCTAACACTCTCTGTGTAGTGAAATCCAATACCTAACTCTCCCTGTGTAGTGAAATTCAATACCTAACTCTCCCTGTGTAGTGAAATCCAATACCTAACTCTTTCTGTGTAATGAAATCCAATACCTAACTCTCTCTGTGTAGTGAAATCCAATACCTAACTCTCTCTGTGTAATGAAATCCAATACCTAACTCTCTCTGTGTAGTGAATTACAATACCTAACTCTCTCTGTGTAATGAAATCCAATACCTAACTCTCTCTGTGTAGTGAAATCCAATACCTAACCCTCTCTGTGTAGTGAAATCCAATACCTAACTCTCTCTGTGTAGTGAAAACCAATACCTAACTCTCTCTGTGTAGTGAAATCCAATACCTAACCCTCTCTGTGTAGTGAAATCCAATACCTAACTCTCTCTATGTAGTGAAATCCAATACCTAACCCTCTCTGTGTAGAGAAATCCAATACCTAACTCTCTCTGTGTAGTGAAATCCAATACCTAACTCTCTCTGTGTAGTGAAATCCAATACCTAACACTCTCTGTGTAGTGAAATCCAATACCTAACCCTCTCTGTGTAGTGAAATCCAATACCTAACACTCTCTGTGTAGTGAAATCCAATACCTAACTCTCTCTGTGTAGTGAAATCCTATACCTAACCCTCTCGGATAATGGGCAAAAAAAAAAAAACAATAGGGCCCTTATTCAAGCCGCGCACTGTAAAGAACCCTTGAAAGTTGGAAACAGAAAAGAGTTGGCTGAATTAGCCGCTGTCCGGTCAAAATTGATAAAAACAAATCTATCCAAAAACGTCGAAGGTTACCTCGGAAGAATATCTGCATAGACGGTGAAGGACACCTAAGCTCACTGTTGCCATAGTGAAAAATAGGAACAAGTGATATTCAATCCGTCGGAACTTCGCCTGAGATATAAAACTTGCGCACGGAAACAGACAATCATCATCATGTGCCATACCGGTTGGCATAGGTGATCATGTCCCTCCACAATCTTCTATCTACAGTGCATCGTATCAGTTCTGTTGTTGACTGGTATCCATGCCATGACACCAAGCTATCCAGTATTTTCTCTCTTTGTCGTCCGCGATCTCTCTTTCCTTTTATTTTGCAGCTGTAACCAAGTATTCCAACTTTCTCTTCTCATGAAAGAGACAATAGATGCGTATTAATTCAACTTAAAACTAACATTAAAAGTCAATGCTTTAAATTCAGGTGGCTTGGCTATAACTTCTGACTTTGAGTGCCTGTAGCAGTTCATCTCCACTGAATGGAAATCTTATCAATGAAACAACAAGTTGTGATAACGCCTCCCACGTGACGCCGCGTGACTTAAGGACACAGATTGACATGAGTGTCACTGTCTGATCGATCTAATTTGTACGAGGTATTGCCTGGCTTGGGAGAGTTGGGGGTGGGGGGGGGGTAGTTGTTGAGTCACCAGTTAGAGTGTAAGGGTAATTGTTATTATACAATTATAACAAATTGTGCCGGGTCTAGAAACACTTTTTTTTAAGATCCATCCTCTTCCAAATTCCAACATTCTCCTCGAACCCTCACTTCCCAATTCGTGTCGGTAAAAAAAATACCGGTTCACATAATTGGGCGCGAAAAAAAGGCAAGACTGAAGAAACAACCAAAAATAAAGTTCATTTTTTTTTACTTCAGCATTTGCTATTAAGCATAAAGGAGAGAGAGAGAGAGAGAGAGAGAGAGAGAGAGAGAGAGGAGATATATATAGTTTACTGTTTTTAGCTCTTATTTGGCTCTTACTGCTGTCACTTCTTCAATATTTATACAGTTCACTTTAAATTGTCAAGGACATCTTTCGTGCATGTTCTTGTATAGCGCATGTATCGACTGATGTTTAGTTCACAGTTTGTGTGTGTGTGTGTGTGTGTGTGTGTGTGTGTGTGTGTGTGTTATTGCTACTTTAGTTGATTAGATCATTTGTGTGTGTGTTTTTATCCAGGAAGATAGAATATACATGCTGCTTCCATTAACCATTAAACATTCAGATTGATTAGACGTAGCTGTATTTTAGAGTTTTCAGACTTTTGGGGTTGAAAAATTGAATGTTGTATCTTCCCCTACTCACCCCGGGCGTAGGTGATCATGTCTCTCCACAACTTTCGATCTCGACAGTTATTTATCAGTTCTGTTGTTGACCTTCTGCCAAGTCATTCTCTTAAGCTATCTGGTATCTTTTCTTCTCTTTGCATCTCTTCGTCACTCTATGTTTCCAGTTGTCACAATATATTCCAGCTGTTCCCTAGCCAAAGAATGATGATTGTTTTCTCCTAATATTCGAAATTATCTATCTTTTTTGCATTAGCCTCTTTCAGAACGGTTTCATTACTCTTCTTAGCTGTACATGGTTTTTTATTATTGGTGATATTTTTGGATACCCTATCATTTTTCTCATTTAGTAATCATATATATAGCTACAAAAATATATATTAGGGGAATCTACAAAAGGCGATACAGACATAAATTACACAGGAGTAGATTTATTTTGATAGCGCTCATAAAAATCTACAAGCAACAGAAGAGAACGACAATAGAGAGCTCCAACAGGGAATGAAAGCTCTCTTCAAGACTATGTTAAAGTCTGTGGGTCCAAGCATGGTGTTTACAAATGCTGGTAAAAAAATGCACGGGCTCCTGTATAATTTATTATGTTTGCATCTAACGTTAAATTCTTGTGCGATACATTACTAACATAAGTGTTGTAGAAGCTGGATATTTATACATTGCTAACATAAGTGTTGTAGAAGCTGGATATTAATACATTACTAACATAAGTGTTGTAGAGGCTGGATATTAATACATTACTAACATAAGTGTTGTAGAAGCTGGATATTTATACATTGCTAACACAAGTGTTGTAGAAGCTGGATATTTATACATTACTAACATAAGTGTTGTAGAAGCTGGATATTTATACATTACTAACATAAATGTTGTAGAAGCTGGATATTAATACATTACTAACATAAGTGTTGTAGAGGCTGGATATTTATACATTGCTAACATACGTGTTGTAGAGGCTGGATATTGATACATTGCTAACATAAGTGTTGTAGAAGCTGGATATTTATACATTACTAACATAAGTGTTGTAGAAGCTGGATATTGATACATTACTAACATAAGTGTTGTAGAAGCTGGATATTTATACATTACTAACATAAATGTTGTAGAAGCTGGATATTTATACATTACTAACATAAGTGTTGTAGAAGCTGGGTATTAATACATTACTAACATAAGTGTTGTAGAGGCTGGATATTTATACATTGCTAACATACGTGTTGTAGAGGCTGGATATTGATACATTGCTAACATATGTGTTGTAGAAGCTGGATATTTATACATTACTAACATAAGTGTTGTAGAAGCTGGATATTGATACATTACTAACATAAGTGTTGTAGAAGCTGGATATTTATACATTACTAACATAAGTGTTGTAGAAGCTGGATATTTTTACATTACTAACATAAGTGTTGTAGAAGCTGGATATTTATACATTACTAACATAAATGTTGTAGAAGCTGGATATTAATACATTACTAACATAAGTGTTGTAGAAGCTGGGTATTAATACATTACTAACATAAGTGTTGTAGAGGCTGGATATTAATACATTACTAACATAAGTGTTGTAGAAGCTGGATATTAATACATTACTAACATAAGTGTTGTAGAGGCTGGATATTGATACATTGCTAACATAAATGTTGTAGAAGCTGGATATTGATACATTGCTTAAATATGGGTTGTAGAAGCTGGATATTAATACATTGCTAACATAAGTGTTGTAGAAACTGGATATTGATACATTGCTAAAATATGGGTTGTAGAAGCTGGATATTGATACATTGCTAAAATATGGGTTGTAGAAGCTGGATATTGATACATTGCTAAAATAAGTGTTATAGAAACTGGATATTGATACATTGCTAAAATAAGTGTTGTAGAAGCTGGGTATTGATACATTGCTAAAATATGGGTTGTATAAGCTGGTTATTGATACATTGCTAACATATGGGCTGTAGAAGCTGGATATTTACCTAGACTTTACATAGGAAATTAAAAGCCTTAGAAAATAAATGTCTTTGTAGGATCTCAAAAATAAGTACAAAGAACAAATTTTAGACGAACAGATAAGTGACATGCATCTAAAGATAGAGACATTTAAACAAGAATACGGATCGAGCTTTATTTTTAAATAAATAAATTAAAAAGAAGGCGCTGGAAACAGTTTGGTCGCATGCTGAGAATAAATTATAAAAGACATCACCTTAAGGCATTCATGTGGAACCATCTGACAAAATAAAACAAAGAAGACTAAAAGAATGGCTACGCAGAAAAATTAATTACTAGGAAAGGTTCAATTATGCTAAAATCAACAAAGACCTACAAGAAATAGTGGCAAAGAGTCAATCGTGGAGAACTATGGCTTCCGCCCTATGTGCCGTTTTTGGCCCGAAAGAAAAATGAATGAACTAATGTAGCTTGGCCACAATAAACATACAAAAGTATGCAGTTCCGTGTGATTATATATATTTTAATTCTTATTTCCATTGTTGGGTACAAGTAAGTTACACTGAATGTTACAACAACAAACTGTTACAACTTCTGCTACAATTAGCATCTACCTATTTATCTAAATGTGACTACCGAGGCCCTGGATAGACAAGAATAGGGTCATTATCGCATGTCGTAAAAGGCGACTAAGGCGGTAGGAGTTAAGGTATTTGACTGTGCTACAGAGTTCGTGAATCTGAGCTGAAGCCATCTTCAGTGCTTTCGCTAATGGGTGGCGGGTGTGCTTCATACTGGTGAACGTGTTGATGAGAGCATCTGAGCACCGTCGGGATGTCCGATATACAAGAAAGATAATATGCCGACATGACTAAAGTAACAAATTAAAGAGCCTCCGTCACGCCAAGTGGCGTATAGGGAATTTGGTGTTGGTGACCATAGATTTTACAGACCTTCGGCACATGATTTTTGGGGTAATGTGGTCGATGCCGACCACATTACCCCGAACCCAGAAGCCGTCGTTTGGGATCGAACCCTACCTCTTGCCCTTTGTAGTCCAGTTCTCTAACCATTGAGCCATCACGGTTGACATGACTAAACTATTTACCTAATGTTACACTTTTACCACGACCTTTACTGGTATTGTTAAAACTGGGGGACCTGTGGGCTATTTTCCTACCCCAAGGTGAAGGTTTGTAAATCCTCGCCTCAATTCCATCCATGGCATGTATTGTGTCTCTGTCTCGGTTGACATATCATCCATCCGTTTGTTCACTTTCTAGGCCCTGTATTCAAGCAGGATTCACAACAGCCCATTCCTTGCCATCTACTGTCACTGGCATTTACTCCGTTCATTCAGGTGTATCACATGGGGGCCAAATGTATCGACAGAGGATCGTCACGTCCTGGGTCACTTGTGTCTATGCGATGTACTACAGGACTGTTAAAAAGAAACATGATGGACTTCTAGTCAGTACTAGAGCCATTTGTCTTCAAGTATGCCAGTAGATGGACTCCTAGTCAGTACTAGAGCCATTTGTCTTCAAGTATGTCAGTAGATGGTCTCCTAGTCAGTACTAGAGCCATTTGTCTTCAAGTATGTCAGTAGATGGTCTCCTAGTCAGTACTAGAGTCATTTGTCTTCAAGTATGTCAGTAGATGGTCTCCTAGTCAGTACTAGAGTCATTTGTCTTCAAGTATGTCAGTAGATGGTCTCCTAGTCAGTACTAGAGTCATTTGTCTTCAAGTATGTCAGTAGATGGTCTTCTAGTCAGTACTAGAGTCATTTGTCTTCAAGTATGCCAGTAGATGGTCTCCTAGTCTGTACTAGAGTCATTTGTCTTCAAGTATGTCAGTAGATGGTCTCCTAGTCAGTACTAGAGTCATTTGTCTTCAAGTATGTCAGTAGATGGTCTCCTAGTCAGTACTAGAGTCATTTGTCTTCAAGTATGTCAGTAGATGGTCTCCTAGTCTGTACTAGAGTCATTTGTCTTCAAGTATGTCAGTAGATGGTCTCCTAGTCTGTACTAGAGTCATTTGTCTTCAAGTATGCCAGTAGATGGTCTCCTAGTCTGTACTAGAGTCATTTGTCTTCAAGTATGTCAGTAGATGGTCTCCTAGTCTGTACTAGAGTCATTTGTCTTCAAGTATGCCAGTAGATGGTCTCCTAGTCTGTACTAGAGTCATTTGTCTTCAAGTATGTCAGTAGATGGTCTCCTAGTCAGTACTAGAGTCATTTGTCTTCAAGTATGTCAGTAGATGGTCTCCTAGTCAGTACTAGAGTCATTTGTCTTCAAGTATGTCAGTAGATGGTCTCCTAGTCAGTACTAGAGTCATTTGTCTTCAAGTATGTCAGTAGATGGTCTCCTAGTCAGTACTAGAGTCATTTGTCTTCAAGTATGTCAGTAGATGGTCTCCTAGTCTGTACTAGAGTCATTTGTCTTCAAGTATGCCAGTAGATGGTCTCCTAGTCTGTACTAGAGTCATTTGTCTTCAAGTATGTCAGTAGATGGTCTCCTAGTCAGTACTAGAGTCATTTGTCTTCAAGTATGTCAGTAGATGGTCTCCTAGTCTGTACTAGAGTCATTTGTCTTCAAGTATGTCAGTAGATGGTCTCCTAGTCTGTACAAGAGTCATTTGTCTTCAAGTATGTCAGTAGATGGTCTCCTAGTCAGTACTAGAGTCATTTGTCTTCAAGTATGTCAGTAGATGGTCTCCTAGTCTGTACTAGAGTCATTTGTCTTCAAGTATGCCAGTAGATGGTCTCCTAGTCAGTACTAGAGTCATTTGTCTTCAAGTATGTCAGTAGATGGTCTCCTAGTCAGTACTAGAGCCATATGTCTTCAAGTATGCCAGTAGATGGTCTCCTAGTCAGTACTAGAGTCATTTGTCTTCAAGTATGTCAGTAGATGGTCTCCTAGTCAGTACTAGAGTCATTGTCTTCAAGTATGCCAGTAGATGGTCTCCTAGTCAGTACTAGAGTCATTTGTCTTCAAGTATGTCAGTAGATGGTCTCCTAGTCAGTACTAGAGTCATTTGTCTTCAAGTATGCCAGTAGATGGTCTCCTAGTCAGTACTAGAGTCATTTGTCTTCAAGTATGTCAGTAGATGGTCTTCTAGTCAGTACTAGAGTCATCTGTCTTCAAGTATGTCAGTAGATGGTCTCCTAGTCAGTACTAGAGTCATTTGTCTTCAAGTATGTCAGTAGATGGTCTCCTAGTCAGTACTAGAGTCATTTGTCTTCAAGTATGTCAGTAGATGGTCTCCTAGTCAGTACTAGAGTCATTTGTCTTCAAGTATGTCAGTAGATGGTCTCCTAGTCAGTACTAGAGTCATTTGTCTTCAAGTATGTCAGTTGATGGTCTCCTAGTCAGTACTAGAGTCATTTGTCTTCAAGTATGTCAGTAGATGGTCTCCTAGTCTGTACTAGAGTCATTTGTCTTCAAGTATGTCAGTAGATGGTCTCCTAGTCAGTACTAGAGTCATTTGTCTTCAAGTATGTCAGTAGATGGTCTCCTAGTCAGTACTAGAGTCATTTGTCTTCAAGTATGCCAGTAGATGGTCTCCTAGTCAGTACTAGAGTCATTTGTCTTCAAGTATGTCAGTAGATGGTCTCGAGGCGGTTTCGCTGAAGCTCTCACCCTGTCCACAGGGGGTTCCTATAGAAATAGTAATAAGATAGAAGACAAGACACTCACTCAAGGGAGAGTGAGGGTGATTAGATGAGGGCCATGGAGTATACCACGTGTTGGTGTGCTCTAGCCCTGCATCTATAGGGGCTCACCTCCTCCCGACCCAGTTATACCGCTGGGAACTCGGTCGTGCCCAGGATCAACTTTGCGATAACAGGGGGACCACGTGTAGGTGTGGCCTTGGACACAGTAGCCCAGTGGAGTTGAATTTAGTCCATCAAAACAGGAGAGAATATTGTCAAACAGAGAGGTTTTGTCATCAGATATCCACTGAGCCTGGCAGATGAGAGGCTATGAACGCTTCAAATACATTTTGGTGATGTCAAGAGTGGACATCACCTACCCCCCCCCCCCTCAAACATCTACAACCTAACAAAAAGAGACCAAACTACCATCTTCAGACTGAGAAGAGAACATGTTATGCTGAATAATCACATTAATAGAATACACCAAAACCATACGCCAGTATGTCCACTCTGTAATCACCCACAAGAAACTGTAGAACATCACCTGTTTCAATGTCCTGAGCTCACTGACATCAGAACAACACAACTTCCTCAAAGACCCTCCAAATGGAACACTCTGTACGGAACCACAGCAGAGCTTAAAAATACCTGCAGATACTACTACATGGCATTGGGCATCAGCTCAAAGGTCGCTGGATCCATAACAACAACAACAACCGCGACCTTTACAATGTACATCTGAACTTTACCACTACTACAATCATATTTGTAAATTAAATCTCATTCTCTCGAAGTTTACAATTTACACATCTCCCTACCACAACCTCTAGCTTCATCTTATCGTCCCATCACTTTCTAAGAAGTTAATTTACCACCCATTAAACATCACATGGGAAGACAAAACTGTAGACCGTAATCTCTGGAAACACACTCTAAAGGTTCACCTCAAACAAGAAGCAAACAGGTTCATAGAGAAAGAGAATACACGACGAAGGAAAAGAAAAGACAAAATAACATTTCTAGGGGCGCCGCTGAAAAATCCATAATCAACTATGACTGACGGAGGCTACTAACTAACTACTAAACATCGCATAAGTTACTTTTTTTTTAAACATCACTTTTTTAAAAATCCTATTATCTTCATATTTGATCATTTCTATTGTCAGGTATAACATTAGCATCCAAGATCAAAGTACGCTGGTCGCACCTAAAACAAGACTGTGTTTACACATACAGCACTATTTAGCATTGTTTGAGTCAAAACTAAGCCACCCCTACATTAGCAAATCGATACATTCAGAACTCAAATAAGACCTGATCAGAACTTACTAGTCACGTGTCTTCTTCTACCTTTCAGCTCCCTGTGGAGCATAGGTCTTCAAAAAACACTTTCCAAGCCGTTCTGTTTCTTGCCGTTCTTTTCAGATCACTCAATGTCTTCCCCATCATTTTCATCTCTGCTTCAATCTGCCTTATTCAAGAATATTTAGGTATCTCTCTTTGTCTATTTCCTTGGGATTTCAAAAAAGGACGTGTTGTGTAATACGCTCAATGTGCTTCCGCAGTGTAATTCTTATCCTGCGCCATCGATTTCGCTGTATCTATTTAGCCAATGTATTCGACTGGTACTTTTCCATAAAAATCACGTGGATGTTAAAAAAAAAGTAAAGAGCCCCGTCACGTCAAGTGTTGTACAGGGAATATGGTGTTAGTGACCATAATTTGTATAGACCTACGACACATGATTTGTTGGCTTATGTGATCTATATTACGTCTATGCCGCTTTCCTTTCCCAGAAAAAAATCTAGTACCCATTTAAGGCTGGGTGAACCCGGAAGCCGCCTGTCAGGATCGAACACCACCTCTTGTCCTTTGTAGTCCAGTTCACTAACCATTGAAGAGTCAGGTGTGCTATACATTAAAGGATTTAAAGTATTACCTGAGCATACGTCTTATATTCTCCAGCCTCCACAAAACCCCTCTCCTCTTCCACCTTTTTACACTTTACTGCTGTGGTTAGTTCCATTTCAAAGGTCTTTTTAGCGTGTCTCCTTTAGTGCCTCATTTGTTGAATATCTCACAAGACGTGTCTCCTTTAGTGCCTCATTTGTTGAATATCTCACAAGACGTGTCTCCTTTAGTGCCTCATTTGTTGAATATCTCACAAGACGTGTCTCCTTTAGTGCCTCATTTGTTGAATATCTCACAAGACGTGTCTCCTTTAGTGCCTCATTTGTTGAATATCTCACAAGACGTGTCTCCTTTAGTGCCTCATTTGTTGAATATCTCACAAGACGTGTCTCCTTTAGTGCCTCATTTGTTGAATATCTCACAAGACGTGTCTCCTTTAGTGCCTCATTTGTTGAATATCTCACAAGACGTGTCCCCACGTTGAATAGATATGAGCCAAGTGGTCACGAGAACATATCCGTGAAAGACATTGACAATGATAGCTACTTACCTAGGTAGCTTAGTTGGTCGTGTGTTCTAGCGTTTGTTTCGCGTGGCAAGACGCTGTGTCAAGGGGTACGGGTTCGATCCTGCTTCGGGATACCTATTGTATTTTTTTTCTGTTGTTGATTAATTGTGAATTTTTTTCCCGAGTTGTAAACACACCTCTTCCCCTGAAATTATTCGGTGAGCCGAGTAATTCTGTCCTGTGCCACACTTTCCTGTATGTTTCTTCCCGATATCAACATGTAGTTGTCAGTCGTGGGCAACCTCACAAACAGCAATGAAGAAGATCGATTCCTTCAAAACAAAAATACTACAGAAAAATCTGTAAGTTACCGTGGATAACGAAAAACAACAATGAAGACAATTAAACATTAGAAAGAACTGGCTCTTAAATACAATTCTATAAAGAAAATTAAAATACTACGGCCACGTCAAAAGCCACAGCAGGCTGGAAGGAAGAATAATTGAAGCAAGTGTTTCAGGAAGACGAGACAGAGTCTGATAACAAAGAATGTAGCTTTAAGGATATTAAAGATACATTGAACATGACAACAGAAGAAGTGGTAGAGATTCTTTCTGACCGTTGAGAACAGAAGCGTTGGTTTGTTTTATTTCCGGTCTTGTCCTCAAAAAACTTCCTTTATTTTATTTTCTTTATACATCATAATAACATCAGATGGAAGATGAACAACAGAAATAAAAAGTATAATAGTTCAGGCCAAAATAGCATTTCAGAAAATGAAAAATATTTTGTGCAACAAGTTCGTGTCAATAGAAGTGAGAAAGAGAGGTCATTGGTGCTATATAGAAACAATTCTAAGCCATGGAAGTGAATCATAGACAGTAGACTAAATAATAGACAATCAGGAACAACAGAGATGGGATTTCTTATAAAAATATTGAGAGTTGTCTGGACAGCTAAAAGACCAACCAGGAAATTCTCAAAGAGGCCAACACAACACATTTTTTAGAACACATCATGAGAAGAGAAAAGTGTGAATACTTAGTTAACACTGGCAACGTACAAGGTAAGAGAGCTCACAGGCGACAAAGAGAGAAGATACTGGATTCTCGTTGTCATGGCACGGAAAACAGTCGACAAGAGAACTGATACAATGCACTGTAGATTGTCGAGAATTGTGGAAGAACATGATCGCCTAGGCTTTCTGGTATGGCACATTGTGATGATGATGGTGATGATACATTCATTTTGTCATATCACCTGGATTCGTGTCAATGCTCATTATATCCACACGCTTACTCGAATCTTATGGTTTGAATATAATTCTTCTGATCACACAGTGGCACAGGGGAAATAAATGCGACTTCACATTAACATGAGCAGATCAAGTTTGCCTTATTCAAACAACATTGCTAGAATGAGAACTGTTAAGTACACAACCCAGACCGACAGCGGATATATCGTCGCGCTACTCCTTCACAGAATATTTTTTGGTATATGTGTATGGAGACACCGAACAGATGTTATAGCGAACTCAAAACCATAACCAAAATACCAATCATGGACACTCCAAATAGCTGCTACCACTGCCGCTAATGTATAACTAATACCGTTTATGCTAGACCACAAATTTTTGCTTCCACCGACGCTAATTCGAAATTAATACCATGCATGGAGACTCCAAATCGCTGCTTCCATCAACGCTAATCCGTAACTAATACCATGTATGGAGACGCCAAATCGCTGCTTCTACTGACATCATCATCATCAAGTACCAAGCCTGCTGGTGTAGGTGATCATGTCTCTCCACAACTTTCGATCACGACAGTTATTTATCATTTCTGTTGTTGACCTTCTGCCAAGCCATTCTCTTAAGCTGTCTAGTATCTTTTCTCTTTGCTTCCCTCTATCTCTTCGTCCCTCAATTTTCCCAGTTGTCACAATATATTCCAGCTGTTCTCTTCTCATTACATAGCTAAAAAATGATAATTATTTCTTCCTAATATTGGAAATTAGCTCTCTTTTTGCGTTGGCCTCTTTCAGAACGTTTTCATTACTCATCTTAGCTGTCCATGGTATTCTCAACATTCTTCTATAAAACCACATTTCTACAGACTCCAGTGATATTCTTGTCTGTTGTCCTATTGTCATTGATTCACATCCAAATGTTAAGACTGGCTCTACATAACATTTAAGAACTCTTTTACCTGTTTCTATTGTCAAAATGGATTGCATAGTATCTTCCTCATTTTTTGGAAAGCTGCTTTTGCCTGAGCCATTCTGCATCTCACGCTTACTCGATTGTTCCCAGATATTTAAATTCATTTACCTGTTTTAATATTGTTCCACTTTTTATTTTGCACCGATGTGATGTCTTTTTCTTTGCTTTTACCATTATCTCTGTCTTTTTGCTATTAAGGCTGAGTCCTTTATTTTTGCTTTCTTTCACTATAATGTCTAACATTTCTTGCATACCTTCCAATGACACTCATCCCTAACTAACGCCGTGTATGGAGATCCCAAACCAATGCTGCAACCAACGCTCAGCGACTCTTACCTGGTGCCATGCGCCAGGATCGGATAATCTGACCAATCCAGAACCTAATGGTGTCCCAGGAAACAGACTAACCAGCTTAGTCCGGCTAAGTGAGTGAGGATCAAGAGGGAAGGCAACTCGGTACACAGAAATATAATGTCTTATTCGGATGTATTGGGCCGAAATGTGCAAATATCATAGTTCTACTACAAACCATAACAAAACGCATACACTCCCGCTTAACAACATTTTAAGGACGGATGACGATGTCATTAGGTGAACGAATATAGCTACAGCCCGTGACAGTTTTAGAACAATCATAAATAGTTAAAGAACAATAACAAAAGTACGAGAGATAAATTGTGTCTCTCATCTAGTGTGGTATATAGGGAATGTATAGTACTACCAACATTTTGCAACCACTGGTACACTTTTCGAGCAATGGGTAGAACAACGCCAGCAACGTATCTCTTTTCCAGGAAAAAAAAACCGTACTCATTAAGGCTGAGTGAACGTAAACACCGTCGATCAGGTTGGACCCCAACTTCTTGTTTATATCAGACCAGTTCAATAACTACTGCTATACCGTGCTTCTAACAGCTCTTTACAATTCTCTCATGGCATCCTGTGAAACACATAACGACCATCATCTATAAACATAACATCTCTTCTATCTACACAGATAACAAAAATTGCATTCAAGAAGCGAACTTGTATTTTCCTTTTTAGCGTATTTTCTAGAGATCACACTTTTTAATGATTCCCCACTCTAAAAATGTATATCTCTAAAAGTTGTAACAAAATAATTTAAAACACGTTCAACGGTATAAAACACTGGCATATTTATGTTTATAAAGATAATATTTTTTTGGTCTAAATTATCGGTCCTTATTTGTGTTTGTTGCGCGTTTCAAAAACAACCGTAACATAGTCGTGGAAATTAAACGCAATTTCCGGGCAGGAGTTTTTTCAACAGCGCCAGCTTGTTCCTGTTTACTATCGTTTTATGTTCGCAAACATCAGATTCAATATAAACTTCAGCTTGTTTGTGAGTAAACTACGTTTAAGTGTATTCGTTTATATCTTTCTATTATATCAGGCCAAAAAAAACGTTAAATAAAAAAGTTGGTAATAAAATCTTTTATACTGACATGAATAAAACGGAAGTGATGAAAATCAGGAAAACTTTTTCTCAAATAAAGAAAATTACTACGAAGGGGTTCAATAGTTTCCTATCAACGGTTCTCACGTTAGAATAGTTCTCCTCATCCTCAATTAAATCCTCACTTTCTTGATCACACCTATCCACCATCTCACAGTCCGTCCCTAAAATCACTAAGAATTCATGAAAATATAACTTCACCCATATAATTCGACCATCTTTCCGATACCATTCCGCCCAATTAAATTCCATTAAAATCCACCCACACAGATATAATAACAACTACACTTATTAGCCAAGAGCAGTTATTTCTGAGTATTTTTCATATTTTTAAAAAATATATATCCCCATACAAAACGTTTGCGGCAGAGGCGACAACCTTGTTTTTTTATCATTTCTCATATTATTTTTTCACTGTATAGAGTTTTTGCGGTGGTCAAATCAAACATGAAAACCTCCTTCTATACTAAGATACTCTACCACCTTTATATTTTCTTTATATTTTCTTTATGTATTCTATATATTCAAACCACCACGCACATACCTATCTACCCTAACAAAATCTGTTTGAATCTATAAAAATCAGATCGTTGATTACTTTCTGTTCATCACTTCTTGTGTACAACGTCAAATCCACATACTAAAGTATTATTTTCATGGAACAGCTTAATAGTTGTGTGGTTTAAATTGCGTGTGTTCCCCCACTGAAGTCATTTTAGAAACAAAAAGTATGTTTGTTTAACTATGTCTTCACCTTCGAGATTGAAAGTTCTATTTCTGTTATTTTGTTGAAGCATAAAAACACAGGTCCAGCTACAGCAATTATGTTATTTTGTTGAAGCATAAAAACACAGGTCCAGCTACAGCAATTGTGTTATTTTGTTGAAGCATAAAAACACAGGTCCAGCTACAGCAATTGTGTTATTTTGTTGAAGCATAAAAACACAGGTCCAGCTACAGCAATTGTGTTATTTTGTTGAAGCATAAAAACACAGGTCCAGCTACAGCAATTGTGTTATTTTGTAGAAGCAGAAAAACACAGGTCCAGCTACAGCAATTGTGTTATTTTGTAGAAGCAGAAAAACACAGGTCCAGCTACAGCAATTGTGTTATTTGTTGAAGCATAAAAACACAGATCCAGCTACAGCAATTGTGTTATTTTGTTGAAGCATAAAAACACAGGTCCAGCTACAGCAATTGTGTTATTTTGTTGAAGCATAAAAACACAGGTCCAGCTACAGCAATTGTGTTATTTTGTTGAAGCATAAAAACACAGGTCCAGCTACAGCAATTGTGTTATTTTGTTGAAGCATAAAAACACAGGTCCAGCTACAGCAATTGTGTTATTTTGTTGAAGCATAAAAACACAGGTCCAGCTACAGCAATTGTGTTATTTTGTTGAAGCATAAAAACACAGGTCCAGCTACAGCAATTGTGTTATTTTGTAGAAGCAGAAAAACACAGGTCCAGCTACAGCAATTGTGTTATTTTGTAGAAGCAGAAAAACACAGGTCCAGCTACAGCAATTGTGTTATTTTGTTGAAGCATAAAAACACAGGTCCAGCTACAGCAATTGTGTTATTTTGTTGAAGCATAAAAACACAGGTCCAGCTACAGCAATTGTGTTATTTTGTTGAAGCATAAAAACACAGGTCCAGCTACAGCAATTGTGTTATTTTGTTGAAGCATAAAAACACAGGTCCAGCTACAGCAATTGTGTTATTTTGTTGAAGCATAAAAACACAGGTCCAGCTACAGCAATTGTGTTATTTTGTTGAAGCATAAAAACACAGGTCCAGCTACAGCAATTGTGTTATTTTGTTGAAGCATAAAAACACAGGTCCAGCTACAGCAATTGTGTTATTTTGTTGAAGCATAAAAACACAGGTCCAGCTACAGCAATTGTGTTATTTTGTTGAAGCATAAAAACACAGGTCCAGCTACAGCAATTGTGTTATTTTGTTGAAGCATAAAAACACAGGTCCAGCTACAGCAATTGTGTTATTTTGTTGAAGCATAAAAACACAGGTCCAGCTACAGCAATTGTGTTATTTTGTAGAAGCATAAAAACACAGGTCCAGCTACAGCAATTGTGTGGAAAATACTGATTCGTTCGTTCTACCGCATTTGGAACCTCAAAATAAGTACTTTTAAAACTTGTTCGACAACCGGAAACAACTTTATTCAGTAATGAGTTTGTAACCAGCAATGAGGCCCTAATCAGTAACAAAAGAGTCGGTGGAAACATTCTCTAGCACATCAATTTCTCACTCATTACTGAAATTAATGATCAGGCTGAGATTATATATATATATATATTTTTATTTCTTTGTCTCAATTAAGCGTTGCTGTGATGGGTATAGGGAAATATAGTAAAAAAGTAAAGTACTCCCGTCACGCTAAGTGAATTATAGGGAATATGGTGTTAGTGACCATAAATTTTACAGACCTTCGGCACATGATTTTTGGGGTAATGTGGTCGGTATTGCGCCCGTGCCGCTTTACTTTCCCAGAAAAAAATCCGGTACCCATTAAAGGCTGCGTGAACCGGACCCCGTCAATTGAGATCGAACCCTACCGCTTGTCATTTGTAGTCCAGTTCACTAAACTACTGAGCTATCGCAGCTCCCTATAGGGAAATACATATTGTATATAAGTAAAAAAGTAAAGTAAAGAGCCCCCGTCACGCCATGTGGCGTATAGGGAATATGGTGTTTAGTGAACATGAATTTTACAGACACGATTTTTGGGGTAATGTGGTCAGAATTACGCTCGTGTTATAGGGAAACATACCTTGTATATATCTCGTTTATTTTTTTGTTTAAATCTAAGAACATTTACCACTGTCGTTACTAGGTTTTATATAGCTACGTTTACTTCTTCTATAGAGTGAATATCCAATCATCATCATCAAGTACCGGGCCTAGTGGCGTAGGTGATCATGTCTCTCCACAACATTCGATCTCGGCAGCTATTTATCATTTCTGTTGTTGACCTTCTGCCAAGTCATTCTCTTAAGCTGTCTGTTATTTTTTCTCTTTGCTTCCCTCTATCTCTTCGTCCCTCAATTTTTCCAGTTGTTACAATATATTCAAGTTGTTCTCTTCTCATTACATGGCCAAAAAACGATGATTGTCTCTTCCTAACATTGGAAATTAGCAATCTTTTTGCTTTGACCTTTCTCAGAACCTCTTCATTACTCTTCTTAGCTGTCCATGGTATTCTCAACATTCTTCTCTAAAACCATATTTCTACAGACTCCAATGATTTTCTTGTCTGTTGTCCTATTGTCCATGATTCGCATCCGTATGTTAAGACTGGCTCTAAGTAACATTTAAGAACTATTTTTCTTGTTTCTATTGTCAAAAATGGATTGCATAGTATTTTCCTCATTTTTTTGGAAAGCTGCTTTTGCCTGAGCCATTCTGCATCTCACCTCTTTTGTACATCTTCCGTCTGAGGTTAACAAAGTTCCCAAATATTTAAATTCATTTACCTGTTTTAATAGTGTTCCATTTGTCTTTATTTTGCACTGAGGTGATGTCTTTTTCTTTGTTGTTACCATTACCTCTGT
Organism: Megaustenia siamemsis; assembly: GCA_032433765.1. Classification (NCBI taxonomy): domain Eukaryota; kingdom Metazoa; phylum Mollusca; class Gastropoda; order Stylommatophora; family Ariophantidae; genus Megaustenia; species Megaustenia siamemsis. Next base: position 55,548,402 of record JAVIAB010000008.1, read on the forward strand.
CTTTTTGCTATTACGGCTGAGTCCTTTATTTTTGCTTTCCTTCACTACAGTGTCCAACATTTTTTGTAACTCATTTTCACTCTTAGCGATTAATACTGTATCAAATATTGAATATCCAATACACACGTGAATTAGACATGTATGGTTATGAACTATCAGTTAGTGCTTCGGAAGATTAAATAAACCATTGTCCCATGGATAATAGAAAGACATATTTAGAATTATAAATAGTGATTTTGAAAAAAAACAAATTCTTATTGATACACAGATAAGGTCACGCGAGGGTTCATGGGTGCAAGGGTACCTGCAGTGGGGATGTGTGACATGTGTAAAGGGGGCATTCTGAAGACCTTGAACTCCTATGTGCAGTGTTCTTTCAGAGAAAAAAATACCGGAGGGTGGAGGTGGGGTATTTGTCTAGTCCAGGAGAGCTGGGTATTTTAGGGAAATATAATTTAAAGTAGGAGCCGCGATAACTCAGTTGTTGGTGAACTGGACTACAAAGGACAAGAGGTATGGTTCGATCCCTACCGACGGCTTCCAGGTTCACCCAGCCTTTAATGGGTACCGGATTTTTTTTCTGGGAAAGTAAAGTGGCACTGACGTAATACCGACCACATTACCCCAAAAATCATGCGCTGAAGGTCTATAAAATGTATGGTCACTAACACCATATTAACTATACGCCACTTCGCGTGACGGGGGTAATTTACTTTTTTTTTCAAATATATAATTTAAAGTCCTAAAACAATATAACCATGATTTAAAAATCTTAATTCTGTATTTTTTATATTAAAAAAAAAAACGTTCTATAATATTAATTGTTATTCATGTTCATTGTTATAGTTCTCATAATCTTACAGCCTTAGATATTATTGTTGTATGACGAGGACGATACATTTAGTTATTAGATTTTTATAATTTTCCGCCGGGGGGGGGGGGGATATTTTCTAAATTCGGGCGGGGGAGGGGGGGAGTGTTACCCTCCACTGCTAAGCCCTGAATAAAACCATGGCTGTGCTGTTGATGGTTGTCACAGTTATCAGTAAAAATGCTGTCTGGATATTGCAATAGATGGGAATTCAACGTCATCATCATCATCAAGTACCGGGCCTACTGGCGTAGGTGATCATGTCTCTCCACAACTTTCGATTTCGTCAGTTTTTTTAATCATTTTTGTTGTTGACCTTCTGCCAAGTCATTCTCTTAAGCTGCCTGGTATTTTCTCTCTTTGCTTCCCTCTATCTCTTCGTCCCTCAATTTTTCCAGTTGTTACAATATACACCAGCTGTTCTCTTTCCATAACATGGCTAAAAAAATTATGATTGTTTCTTCCTAATATTGGAAATTATCTCTCATTTTGCTTTGATCTCTTTCAGAACATTTTCATTACTCTTATTAACTGTCCATGGTATTCTCAGCATTCTTCTGTAAAACCACATTTCTACAGACTCCAGTGAATTTCTTGTCTGTTGTCCTTTTGTCCGTGATTCACATTCATATTTTAAGACTGGCTCTACATAACAATTAAGAACTCTTTTTTGAATTCAACATAGATCATGCCAAAACAGCAACCTGAAATGAAAATCTAGATGTTTGTACGACCATCACGCTACCGGAACCATCAATGTGCACACAGTTCTGTATTTGTTGAAACGACGGAGGGTCTATATGTTTGTCTGGGGATCTGTAATGTCAATGGAGTCTGCCTAATGTGCTGATGTTCTCTATCGAAAATGAAACGCAAAAACATCAAGAAATTAAACTGCTGTCGAGGAAGTGTCACAATGACGCAATCTCGTGAATTTCATGACGAAATAACAATCGCAAGATTCTGGGTGTATTTTTTTGAAGTGAAAGAAGTTGGAACATTTCCTCATCACAGGGAAAGTTTAGGCAAAGATTAAATGAGGCAGATCAAAGAAGAAATCTCTAACACGGTTATCTTTAAACGATCAAGAGAGAGTAGACGAAGGAGACCAAGAGAGAAATCTCTAACACGGTTATCTGTTAACGATCAAGGGAGAGTAGACGAAGGAGACCAAGAGAGAAATTTCTAACACGGTTATCTTTAAACGATCAAGGGAGAGTAGACGAAGGAGACCAAGAGAGAAATCTCTAACACGGTTATCTGTTAACAATCAAGGGAGAGTAGACGAAGGAGACCAAGAGAGAAATCACTAGCACGGTTATCTTTAAACGATCAAGGGAGAGTAGACGAAGGAGACCAAGAGAGAAATCACTAGCACGGTTATCTGTTAACGATCAAGGGAGAGTAGACGAAGGAGACCAAGAGAGAAATCACTAGCACGATTATCTGTTAACGATCAAGGGAGAGTAGACGAAGGAGACCAAGAGAGAAATCTCTGACAATGTTATACTGATTGAAAAATGAATTAATGATCTAGGGAGAATAGACGAAGGAGAGCATGAGAGGAGGGTTTGATACTGTTATCCTGATTGAACTTTGAACTAACCATAAAGGGAGAGTAGACGAAGGAGAGCATGAGAGGAGGTTCTGACATTGTTATCCTGATTGAACTAACGATAAAGGGAGAGTAGACGAAGGAGAGCATGAGAGGAGGGTTTGATACTGTTATCCTGATTGAACTTTGAACTAACCATAAAGGGAGAGTAGACGAAGGAGAGCATGAGAGGAGGGTCTGATACTGTTATCCTGATTGAACTTTGAACTAACGATAAAGGGAGAGTAGACGAGGAGACCAAGAGGGAAATATTTGACAACAGTTCTACATATGGAGCAACGAACTGAACGATAAGGGTAAATAGAAGAGATCGACCACTTTATCTATCTTGGAAGTCACATTGACCGTGAAGGGGATACAAGTAAATAAATTAGAATCAGAATAGCTAAAGCAGCAATGTCTTTCAGAAGCCTTGAGAAGTTGTGGAAATCAAAACTCATCAGCACAAACACACAACTTAGATTATTCAAATCAAACTTACTATGTACCCTTTCTTGTGCATGTGAGAGCTGGAAAAGAACAAGATCCATAGAAACAAAGTTGAACCATTCGAAAATAAATGTCAAAAGAAAATACTTGGTATAGCGTGGAACGAATTCAAAACAAACGAAGAAATTTAAGAAAGTCCCAATCAATCACTAATATCTTCAGTAATCAAGAAAAGACGATGGTCATTATTTGGACATGTGATGAGAAGAGATAATAACCGAATAACAAAGCAAGCCCTCATGTGGGAAACAACAGGTAAGAGGAAAAGAGGCCAACCCAGAAAGACACTGAGAATAACATCGATCAGAGAGGCAAGAGCAGCAGGAATAGGCTCCCTCAATGAGATAGAGTTGCTTCCACTGAACAAAGAAAAATGGAACTATTTGATAAAATATCTTTAGAAGGATTGAACATTGCTAGAATAAAAAAAGATTTAGATAAGAGAAAGAGTATCTGGGTCTATGCCCTATGGGCCGGCTACGGCTCGAAAGGTCAATAGATAGATAGACAGATAGATAGACAGACAGACAGAAAGACAGACAGACAGACATACAGACGGACGGATAGATAGATAGATAGATAGATAGATAGATAGATAGATAGATAGATAGATAGATAGATAGATAGATAGATAGATAGATAGATAGATAGATAGATAGATAGATAGATAGATAGATAGATAGATAGATAGATAGATAGATAGATAGATAGATGGATGGATGGATGGATGGATGGATGGATGGATGGATGGATGGATGGATGGATGGATGGATGGATGGATGGATGGAGGGATGGATGGATGGATGGATGGATGGATGGATGGATGGATGGATGGATAGATAGATAGATAGATAGATAGATAGATAGATAGATAGATAGATAGATAGATAGATAGATAGATAGATAGATAGATAGATAGATAGATAGATAGATAGATAGATAGATAGATAGATAGATAGATAGATAGATAGATAGATAGATAGATAGATAGATAGATAGATAGACTTGGATTATCAGTATCATAAGGTGTAGCACTAATTAATTGATCGATTGATTGGTTCATTCATTGTGAAATATATATTGTACTTTAAATAAAGTAATTAAAAAACTAGCTTTACGGCATTTTGCCATTACTGCGCTCTGCATAGGGGAACTGTAGGACCCGAGAATAACGGCCGCTTGTTCAGTGCAGTCGCAGCGATGTGTTCGAGTCTCAGTTTTTATTTCACCCCCAACAGGAAAAAAATGTTGAACCTTCCGGGATTCGAACTCGGATTCTCCTCATCTTGAGCCCGTTAGTTTTTCAATTCGGCCCCCGGCTCTCCATTATAAATAATAAAGTAATTGAAGTGTATAATTTTGTAATATGTCTGTAGATTTAAAAAATAAATACCAAGGCCGAAATATGAATGTAACGAGACGTTTCGGGTATATACAGAAGGTAACAAAAAATAGACAAAGTCAATCGTGACATTATCTTAAATAGAGCGGATAGATACAGTGTCTATCCTGAGCTATATGAAGAAGTAATAAATTAATAGAAAAATATGTATACCACGTGTGCTTTCAAAGAACATTCTATAACAAATATTAACAATAAGATGCAAAGAGGAAGAGTTAAAGAAAGTTCTTTAAAAGAAATAAATTCGTCATATTTGAAGTGCAGCACAAGTAACTATTTATAAAGTAAATATAAAGGTCCTTTCAACTCACTCGATGACTGTATGATACAAAAGACTTGGGGCTGAAGAAATGAAACTGGAAAATAAAAATGATACATTGATTTTTTTACCGACGAGTTCCAAAGTGCGAAATATTTCTGAAAAAAATAATAAGTAAAATCTCTCCACGAAATGCCACATAAATGACAAATCCAAGAATTATAATGCAAGTCAATGGGGTGAAGCAAACTAAGTTATGGATTGGGTCAGAAACATTCAGTGTAAAAAAAGAAAAACAAATCTGCAATGAGGATATATTGAAAAGTGAGAAGAGAACAGCTAATATATGTCTTAGAGTATCAATTAAAACAACAAAATCACAGGGTGAAAAAATTCAGATCGTTGCGAAGACTATGATTGATTATATCACGAGGTGGGCTGGTGAATCAATCAATGTAGAGTACAATCAGTGCGAAAGTAAAAATGGTGATACATGTTAGTCAATCATAGATGCAGAGAGTAGTAAAGAAAATAGGTATACGTGGCCCAATAGTGCAGCAACATTTTATATATGGCCTATATATATTTTATAATGTAGCTGCACATTTTTTTGTTCGGCGTTCGGCTGGAACGGTGCTGCACATTTTCTTTGTTCGGCGTTCGGCTGGTTCAGGCCATGACCCGTCGACCCGTGACCCTGTGAACCGCGCTGGCTCGCTTGCTGGCTCGGCTGTGGGCAGGATCGGATGAATAGTCAGTGCGTTTCGTGATGGAAACACTCGTGATTATCCTATTGTTATGGCTTTTAATGCTGACGGGTAGCGTTGACCTTAGGGGGGAAAATTAAAACGCGTTTTTTAAAAAAGGGAAACATGCTGAAGCGTGTTCTCTCACTTTATTCTTCATAGGTTTTTAGTGTTAGTCCTTCACTGTAACACATGTTTAAAAAATAATTACATAAAATACTTCCTTTAATCTGAATCTCCGCCCCATCAACATTCCGTGTTGGTAAAATTGTTTTTCATATGTTAAAAAAATGTGGAATTTTATGATTTTTAAATGCTATAGCAACGAAATAATAAAGGTGAAATACAATGTTACACTTACAGTTTGAATTTTAAATGATCGCGAAATAATGAAAGTGAAAGAAACTTTTAAAAGTGAAATAAAATGTTACAGCTAAAAAAAATAATGATGGATTTTAAAGTTATAATTTAAAAATTTTTTTAATTTGTACCATCAAAATAATAACAGTGGGATAAAATGGTACAGTTAAAGTTGTGAATTTTAAATGATCGGGAAATAATAAAAGTGAAATAAAATGTTACAAAAAAATTAAAAAAAACGTTAAGTATAGTGAAATAGCACAAACAAACACAAAATATAAATTTATTTACATTAAAAAATATAGGTGATACGAAATGCTTCGATTAAAAACCGACATGGAGAAAAAGTATCAAAACTAGCGATCGACCATCCAACATCCTTCATGTATATGAACTTACACACCTGTATGGGTCACGCGTGATCACATGACAAACGCGCAGTTGCCGCGTGACCAACTCGAATGAATAGTGTTAACAGATCACATGACAATTTGCGGTCGTGAATATATATACCCATCGAGCCCACTGATCATTTACGAAATCAACTTCCAATGGTTATCTCTCTCCCCCTCTCTCTCTCTCTCTCCTCAATAGGACTGGACCTTTCTTCTTATTATTATTCACTGTAACACTCCAACACTTTAGTATTGAATATCAATTACAATAAATAATAGATAAAATACATCTTTTAACCTGGATCACAGAGACTGAAGACATTATACCCCCCTTCGCCCCGTCAACATTCCGTGTTGATATTATGTGTTATCATCATCATCGTCGTAGATGTACCATTATCAATACTATACCCTACTCTACCCTCAACAGCATCATCAAGTACCAAGCCGGTTGGTGTAGAGGGACCATGTCTCGCCACAACTTTCATTCTCGTACTCTAATTAGTGAGGAGGGGAGGGGGATGTAAGTGGACGTGGTTGAGTATTACCCCTTACGGTATCTGTGTGCTGATATCGGTGACCATAAGGCCAGGTGTCCAAATCTAAATAACGTGTTGGTTGTGATGATTCTAAAAATAGAGAATAGGGGTGTTTTCCTTTTCGATTGTTTGTCACGGGGTGTAAATAGTTTGTCTGTGTTATTATTGTCGAAGTTTTCAATATCGTTGACATTGTAACATAACGTCATCAGCATCATCATCATGTGTCATAGCGGTTGGCGTTTTTTGTAGTAAGGTGGTAATGTGATCGGTTTGTAAATCAGCTAGCTTTGGAAATCTAACACTAACTTTAAATAGTGATGGTCTCTCTGTCTCTATCTCTCTCTCTCTCTCTCTCTCTCTCTCTCTCAAATGTATTGACTAAGTTAAATGAAATAAGATACAGCGTTTCCCAAATTGTCAGCAAACGCTATAAAACAACTAACAAGTAGGTACTCTACAACCTGCTGGGATTAACTTTCCTCCTTCCTTCCTTCCTTCCTTTCAGATTTATCTCCATCCACCTTTCCCTCCATCCTATCCTATCACTGTTGGAATCGGTCGATTTATTTACTGTGATTGATGGAAGGTTAACTAGAATGGGCTACTCGAACAGGGAAGTCTGATAGTGTATCATAAACCTGATGTCGTTTACGGTTTGTAAGTGGAGTGTAGTAGGATTCCACGGAAGTGATCACTAGCCATGTATCCTCGTAACTGAGAAAGGTAGAAACCAGAAAACCAACTTCAACACATTCCAGTATGAGAACAGGGCATCACTAGCAAAAATCAGATAGGAACCAGTACCCACCTCTCACGGAACTAGAAACAAAAGGCCAAAACATGCACACTTCACCGTAGACATTCCATTCAGTCCTGACTGGCCACATCGATGACCTCACGACCAGATACCCACCACCACCAAGGACACAAAAGTCTCGGTGTCAGCACAACAAATTGACAGATTTGAGAAAATACAGAACGAAGCGCACAATATCTTGGGAGCGTCTGAGGGAATACACCCTGTATAACAATGAGGTATCTTCTTGATTTTCCAAACAATGTATGAGAGAAAATCATGATCTGGCCGGTGTTTGGACACATTCTATGAACAGAAAACGGTCACGAACCTCGTTGAGAACCGAAGTAATTCAATTACTTTAAGCAAAATAATAACGTTCTGTTTGGAAAAGAAGAATATAATGATCGAAGAGGGTAGAATTGAATATAGATGAATTGTTATATGTCTGCGCATCCGTGCGAAATAATATATAGATGTGATTGGGCCTTCATATACATGTGGGGGAATATATCTTCACAACGGAAACACATGTTATGTCTTTTTCATAACTTGGATTTGTCTGCGAGAGGTCAATCATTTCACATTTTTTGGATACTGTGGTAAGGATAAATGAGTAGATGTATACTGAGTGAATACATTTTGTCATGAATATGGGATACAGCGGTTAACCTCAGAGGCTGTTTTCTTCCTAGCTCCTTTCCACTTTTTGCCTGTGATCATGAGATCGTTTTGGAATAGTTACTCTTTATCTGTACTTATCTTTTCTCCAGATCATGATTTTCTCTCTCATCCATGTTTGGAAAGTCAAGAAGATACATCATTGTTACACAGGGAGTGTCCCCTCCGACGCTCCCAAGATATTGTGCGCTTCGTTCTGTATTTTCTTCAATCTGTCAATTTGTGTTGTACTGACACCGAGACTGATGTCCTTGGTGGTGGTGGGGATCTGGTCGAGAGGTCATCGAGGGGACCAGTCAGGTCTTGATGGAATGGCCAATGAAGTGTGCCTGTTTTGGCTTTTTGTCTCTTGTTCCGTGAGAAGTGGTCACTGGTTCCTATCTGATTATTGCTAGTGATGCCCTGTTCTCATACTGGAATGTGTTGAAGTTGGTTTTCTGGTTTCTACCTTTCTCAGTTACGAGGATACATGGCTAGTGATCATTTCCGTGGAATCCTACTACACTCCACTTACAAACCGTAAACGACATCAGGTTTATGATACACTATCAGACTTCCCTGTTCGAGTAGCCCATTCTAGTTAACCTTCCATCAATCACTGTAAAAAAATCGACCGATTCCAACAGTGATAGGATGGAGGGAAAGGTGGATGGAGATAAATCCGAAAGGAAGGAAGGAAGGAAGGAAGGAGGAAAGTTAATCCCAGCAGGTTGTAGAGTACCTACTCGTTAGTTGTTTTAAAGCGTTTGATGACAATGGGGAAACGCTGTATCTTATTTTATTTAACTTGGTTAATACATTTGAGAGCGAGAGAGAGAGAGAGAGAGAGAGAGAGAGAGAGAGAGAGAGAGACCATCACTATTTAAAGTTAGTGTTAGATTTCCAAAGCTAGCTGATTTACAAACCGATCACATTACCACCTTACTACAAAACACGCAACCGCTATGACACATGATGATGATGCTGATGACGTTACGTTACCATGTCAGTGATACTGAAAACTTACACAGACAACATATTTACACCCCGTGATGAACAATCAAATAGGAAAACACCCCTATTCTCTATTTTTAGAATCATCATAACCAACACGTTATTTAGATTTGGACACCTGGCCTTATGGTCACCGATATCAGCACATAGGTACCTTAAGGAGTAATATTCAGCCACGTCCACTTACATCCCCCTCCCCTCCTCACTAATAAGAGTACGAGAATGAAAGTTGTGGCGAGACATGGTCTCTCTACACCTACCGGCTACGTACTTAATGATGCTGTGTAGGGTAGGGTATGGTACTGACGATGGTACATGTCGACGATGATGATGATGATAACACATAATATCAACACGGAATGTTGACGGGGCGAAGGGGGTATAATGTCTTCAGTCTCTGTGATCCAGGTTAAAAGATGTATTTTATCTATTATTTATTGTAATTGATATTCAATACTAAATTTTTGGAGTGTTACAGTGAATAATAATAAGAAGAAAGGTCCAGTCCTATTGAGGAGAGAGAGAGAGAGAGAGAGAGGTGGAGAGGGATAACCATTGGAAGTCGATTTTGTAAATGATCAGTGGGCTCGATGGGTATATATATTCACGACCGCAAATGTCATGTGATCTGTTAACACTATTCATGCGAGTTGGTCACGCGGCAACTGCGCATTTGTCATGTGATCACGCGTGACCCCTACAGGTGTGTAAGTTCATATACATGATGGATGTTGGATGGTCGATCGCTAGTTTTGATACTTTTTCTGCATGTCGGTTTTTAATCGAAGCATCTCGTATCACCTATATTTTTTAATGTAAATAAATTTATATTTTTTGTTTGTTTGTGCTATTTCACTATACTTAACATTTCTTTTTATTTAAGTGTAACATTTTATTTCACTTTTATTATTTCGCAATCATTTAAAATTCACAACTTTAACTGTACCATTTTATCCCACTGTTATTATTTTGATGGTACAAAATTTAAAAAAATTTTTAATTATAACTTTAAAATTCATCATTATTTTTTTAGCTGTAACATTTTATTTCACTTTTAAAAGTTTATTTCACTTTCATTATTTCGCGATCATTTAAAATTCACAACTTTAAGTGTAACATTTTATTTCACTTTTAATAAATAGATGATACAACATTTAAAAATAATAAAATTCCACATTTTTTTTAACATTTTAAAAATAAAAATTATACCAACACGGAATGTTGACGGGGCGAAGTTACAGGTTAAAGGAGGTATTTTATCTAATTATTTATTCAAATACGTGTTACAGTGAATGACTAACACTAAAAACCTATAAAAAATAAAGTGAGAGAACACGCGTCACCATGTTTCCCTTTTTTTAAACACGCGTTTTAATTGTTCCCCCTAACAAGATCAACGCTACCCGTCAGCATTTAAAATCCATAACAATAAAAAAATCACGAGTGTTTACATCACGAGACGCCCTGACCATTCAACTGATCCTGCCCACAGCCAAGTCAGCGAGCGAGCCAGCGCTGATCACCGGGTCACGGGTCGACGCGTCACGATCGGAACCAGCCGAACGCCGAAAAAAAAATGTGCAGCATCATTCCAGCCGAACATAAAAAAATGTGCAGCCACTTTATAAAATGTTCAGACACTTGTTATATAGGCCATATATGGCTGTAATATTGGCGCACGTATACCGGTTTTCTTTACTACTGCTGAGACTGTGTCAAGGCTACTTGCTTACTTATGCCTTACAGCTCCTCGTGGGGCAAAGGGCTGCAACAACACTCTGTCAACAGATCCTTTCTGTGCTGTCTTCTCCAACTGAGTCCACGTCCACCCTGTAGCCTTTGCTTCTGTCAAGACGATTGTTCGTCAGGTCTGCTTGGGACTTACAACTTTCAAATTGTAGATTCCAGTTCATTGAACATTTTACAATATTATTTGAAGATCTTCACAACGTGTGGTCAATCAGTCCCCATTTACATTTTTTGAAAATCCCTGTTCCTATTGTTATCTTAATTCCTGTTTCTATTGCTATCTTAATCCCTGTTCCTATTGCTATCTTAATTTCTATTCCTATTCCTATCTTAATCGATGTTCCTATTACAATCTTAATCGATGTTCCTATTGCTATCTTAATCCCTGTTCCTATTGCTATCTTAATCGATGTTCCTATTGCTATCTTAGTCCCTGTTCCTATTGTTATATTAATCCTTGTTCCTATTGTTATCTTAATCCCTGTCCTGTTGCTATCTTAATCCCTGTTCCTATTGTTATCTTAATCTCTGTTCCTATTGCTATCTTAATCTTTATTCCTTTTGCTATCTTAATCCCTGTTCCTATTGTTATCTTAATCTCTGTTCCTATTGCTATCGTAATCCCTGTTCCTATTGATATCTAAACCCCTGTTCCTATTGTTATTTTAATCCCTGTTCCTATTGCTATCTTAATCTCTGTTCCTATTGCTATCTTAACCGCTGTTCCTATTACTATTTTGGCGACACATGACTATACTATATAAGATGTTGCGACTGTGTTTTTCTATTCCCTTCCGTCTGTTTTTTTTTAAGTTTACTCCTATAATCTTTGATTATAAATTCTCACCCACAAGGCATTGATTTTAGTTTTATTTTAGAGTACCCACCCTGAGCCTTTTATTCAGTATACATGTAAGGCAGCAGCAAGTTGTACTGTCTACTGCATACAGTAAAAAAAAAAAAAAAAGTAAAGTAGCCCCGTCACGCCAAGTGGCGTATAGGGAAATATGGTGTTAGTGACCCTATATTTTACAGACCTTCAGCACACGATTTTTTGGGTAATGTGGTCGATATTACGCCCGTGCTGTTTTACTTTCCCTTAAAAAAATCCGGTATCCATTATGGCTGGGTGAACCCGGAAGCCGTCGGTTGGGATCGAACCCTGCCCCTTGTCTTTTGTAATCCAGCTCACTAACCACTGAGCTATCGCGGCTCGCTGCATACAGTAGCGTGCAAAATTAACGGATCTGACCAAAAGAAAGAGGCCAAAGCAAAAACAGAGCTGATTTCCAACATTAGAAAGAAGTAATCATCATTTTCGGTCTTGTATAAAAAGTGAACAGCTGGAATATATTGTGACAACTGGGAAAATTGATTGACGAAGAGCAAGGGAAAAGCAAAGAGAAAAGATACCAGACGGCTTAAAAGAATGATTTGACAGAAAGTCAATAACAGAAATTATAAGCAACTGTAAGGATCTAAACTTGTGGAGAAACATGATCACCTATGTCAGCAGGCATGGTACTTGACAATGATGATATGATGATGATGATGATGATGATGATGATGATGATGATGATGACTGATGACTGATATCTTAGCAATTCTTTTCCAAGAGTTTTCATTTGCAATTTTATTTCACCCTCTAATATTAAGAATATGTCGGAGGCATCACTGCGCAACATGATGTCCTGGAACTTACACGAAGAATTCGGAATCGGAAGATAGTATTCAGCTCAATCTATGCCTGGTGTCATTTTTAGCAAACTAGATCTGGTTAAGTTAACATTCCACCATCTCTTATTTTGTACGAGAGCATAGAACTCAGTCTTATCTCGTGAGTAGGCTATCAAGTGAGTAGGTTATCACGTGAATAGGTAGGTTACCACGTGAGTAGGTTATCATCGTACTCAGCTTACGACGACAGTGATATGATGATGATGATGATGATGATGCTTTCGTCCGATGATTTGAGGTATTCTAACGGATACGAACCGTAGACTTCCTCCTCGTCATCCGCCCTTAAAAGGGCGTTAAGTGGACGTAGTTACGTTGTGTTGAAGTTTGCAGTGTAACACTGTGATATCTGCGCCTTTCGGCCCAACACATCCGATTTCAGCCGACGTTTTTTTGTGTACCGGGTTCGTCTTCCCACTTCGATCCCTGCTCGCTTGGCCAGACTAGACAGGTTAGTCTGTTTCTAGAGGCACCACGAAGAGGTGTAGCAGGGTCTGGATGGTTCTGGTTCACCGATCCTGGCGCAAGCCATCAGTTGTGAGTCACTGACAACTTCCAGCTCTGGTGCTGGGGGGGGGGGCGCGCCTTCGCCTCCGACAGTGATATTAGTTTATATGCATGACAAAAACAGCAATAACTTTATTTAGATGGCAAAAGTGGCAATAACTTTATTTAGAAAACAAAAGTAGCAATAACTTTATTTAGATGGCAAAAGTGCCAATCAGTTTATTCGGACAATCAAGGTAGCAAAAGTTTTTTAGTTCTGCTGTTGTGTGTCTACTCCAATGATAAACATTGTTTAACAACTGCATTCAAATTTATAGAATTATATTTACTATAAGAAATGATAAGCTCTATTTACTATAAGAAATGGTAAGCTCTATTTACTATAAGAAATTATAAGCTCTATTTACTATAAGAAATGATAAGCTCTATTTACTATAAGAAATGGTAAGCTCTATTTACTATAAGAAATTATAAGCTCTTTTTACAATGAGAAATGATAAGCTCTTTTTATTATGAGAAATGATAAGCTCTTTTTACTAAAAGAAATGATGTTCTTTTTACTATGAGAAATTATGAGTTCTTTTTACTATGAGAAATTATAAGTTCTTTTTACTATGAGAAATGATAAGCTCTTTTTACTAATAGAAATGATAAGCTCTATTCACTAACACATTTACAGAGAATGTTAGAAACCTCAAGACACATAAAAACAAAGTAATAAACATGCCAGGAAAGAAATAGATTTACAGCAGAAAGACACGCATTCAAAAATAAAAATAGCGCTCATCAAACAGTCTGATTTATCTAATAAATTAATTATCAAATCTCCGTCAATCTCCTCGAATGAATGCAGCATAACATGGAAATCGCGAAGCTGGAAGATGTGAAATACATAAAAAGAGAAGATTGCAATGTTCAAGGATTTAAAATAAAAAGAAAATCAATCTAGGAGCGATGTGTGAACAAATTTGATTACAGATCTGGACATGTAAGCGAGCGGTGTCCGGGTCCAGTAATCCGTCCTAAGTCTGACCTAATTCAGCGGACATTCGGCACGTAACGACAGATTTGATTCGAATGTTGACAAGTGAAGCAGATTCGGAAACTGAAAACGTCGATGTCTTGTATGGAAGTTAGCAGATTGGAGGATAACCGCTGACGGATGTCGCTTCTTAAAATTAGGTTATACCTGGGCAGTCTGCTGAATGGACGAGGGGAAAGCGAGGGTCTTTCGAATTCAAGTTTGTTGGCTGTGAGCATCTTGTTTTTCCTTGGAGTATCTCATGAAAATGAACTCGGATATAGAGCTGGAGTTGGCGATGATGAAGCAGGCTAGACCCACATAGTTATGATCTAAGTTCTTTTCTAGATGGACACAATGAAACAACAAAAAGAAGACTTCCCATAAAATAGACCAGCGGGTCTTTCAAAAATAAAACAAGTTACTACGAAAGAAAAACATCTAATCAGATCCAAGTTGAGACAGGTGTAAATGAGAATCTGACTGAAAGAGGTGGATGATGCACGCACAGAAAAAAAATGATTGACACCTATATCTACCAATTCTGCTAACCAACATACCTTTCTTCTCCATCAGGAAAAATGTTTAAAGTCGATGGTCAAACGGCGTCTTTTAGGACAACAAGAAAATCGTTCCACTTTGCCCGCTCCTTGGCTATCTCTTGTTGCAAAGAGACTAAAGTGTGTCCCATCTTTGCTTTTACAGGCTTGTCTGTTTATCTTTGGCCTGAATCTCATTCACCTTTTCTTTCTGAGTTTATTGTAATTCACATCCTGTAACGGTGGAGTTTAGTTTAGTTTAGTTTAGTTTATATTAGATTAGATTAGATTAGATTAGATTAGATTAGATTAGATTAGATTGGTACGGTTCAGTTTAGTTTAGTTTAGTTTATTTTAGTTTAGTTTAGTTTTCAGATTATAGCCCTTCTAACCCTGACGTGCAGCACCGTAGCCCTATGCAAAAAAGGGGTGTGGGGGGGGGCTTTGAAAAAAATGTCCATCTCACACAAACGAACTTTTAGCGCCGACAAAGATTAAAGATTTTTTAACTTGAAATCTACCATGTTTGACCTATTCTTTTTTTATGTTTCACTACCAACTGTTCTTTAACGTAAGCAACGTGCACTCGGAATTTCTCTTTTTTTGCATTAATCGGACCGGACTTCACCACTAGAGATCGCTGGAGTGTAAAGACAAGAAAGTACCAGATGGACTCACATCGACTTTGGTGAGATTCCAACCAAGGACCCTGCTGCATTAAGACCGGGAATAATAGAACAAAGAAGTATGTGTTAGCACTCGGAAAAATTGACAGACAAACAACAATATAAAAAAACGAAGAACAATATATGGTCCGAAGTGGGATCGAACCCGTACTCAGTGGCACCAGCGCCTTGCCACGAGAAGCCGAACGCTTGGCACACTGCCACGCAGCCAATTAAAAAATTGGCTATTGCAGCAGTGTCTTACACGATGACGTTCTCAATGACTATAGCATAGGGTAACGATCACAGACCGGAAATAAATTGTATATTTGTACTTTCCCCATATAATAATATTTATGTATTATTATTTGTACCCAGTATATAACCACTGGGAACTACTATTCGTGCTGTTTCGTCCAATAAATGTTTGTCTACAACACAAGTATTCAGCCCTACTGGGAGATACTTGCATTAATAGGAAAGTACAAATATACAATTTATTTCCGGTCTGTGATCGTTACCCTATGCTATAGTCATTGAGAACGTCATCGTGTAAGACACTGCTGCAATAGCTAATTTTTTAGTTGGCTGCGTGGCAGTGTGCCAAGCGTTCGGCTTCTCGTGGCAAGGCGCGGTGCCACTGAGTACGGGTTCGATCCCACTTCGGACCATAAATTGTTCTTCGTTTTTTTATATTGTTGTTTGTCTGTCAATTTTTCCGAGTGCTAACACACACTTCTTTGTTCTATTATTCCCTATTATCGCCTCGGAAGTTCCCCATATAATAATATTTATGTATTATTATTTGTACCCTGCATTAAGACCGGCGTGATACCCCTAGTCATGTCGTAAGAGGCGACTAAGGAGGTTGATCGATGGCTTGACAAGCAGTCATTGTAAAAAAGTATTGTTATGAAAACAGCGCCATATATTTTAGAGCAGAGATCTCTGCATTGTGTGCCACTTTGGCACGCAAGGTTTCTGTTTTTGAGACTGTGGTTCTGCCCTGTGTGCCGTCTTCGGCTGGAAGGGACAATAGATAGATAGATACCCCTAGTAGACCTCTGCTTAACAGTTGCCAGCTTTAATATAATTAGAATCACACGTACTCCTTATAGATAGCATGGCTACAATCATCACAGATTTTTCGCGCTTGAGGCATCTTCCTTTATTACACCAAATTCCGAGTACAAATGAATAATTTATGTTTCTTGAAACATTCAAAGCACTTCCGTACCTGAGCATACTTGTGACTCAGTTCAATTCTCGGTGAAACCAGTACTTATCTCACTGATGTCTGTATCTCCGGTGCATCTCTTTACTGCCTACAACTTCTCGTTTTGAATCCTTTTTTTTTTTACAGACTTATCAGCGGCGGCGGGTGAATGGCAAGACCAAGAGGACAGTTCAGCGGTGACAGCATCACAGATTTCAAAAGCAAGAATAAGAAAATTTGCTTGAGGTTTGTTTTGGCATTTATCTTGATTATGATGATCGCCAAGACTTTTGATGACATTGTTTACGAGATGTTTCAAAGAAAGGTTCTATCAAATGTTATCACCAATTATTTCAGTGATGTCTCTGTCATTGCAGTCGGATTGGGTATCCTAAACCATTATGTTGTTCAGCAAACACTACAAGATTGAAACTTTGCTGACATTTATGAATGCACTATTATTATTTCTTCTTCTCCTCCTCCTTATTTTTCTTCTTTCTCTATTATTTCTTTTTCTTCTTTCTCTATTATTTCTTTTTCTTCTTTCTCTATTATTTCTTTTTCTTCTTTCTCTATTATTTCTTTTTCTTCTTTCTCTATTATTTATTTTTCTTCTTTCTCTATTATTTCTTTTTCTTCTTCCTCTATTATTTCTTTTTCTTCTTTCTCTATTATTTCTTTTTCTTCTTTCTCTATTATTTCTTTTTCTTCTTTCTCTATTGCTTATTTTTCTTCTTTTTTTTTCTTTTTCTACTTCTTCTTCTTCACTTCCTCTTGTCGAGGGAGATACAATGTGCTCGTTCTCTCTCTTTTGACGGCTTCGCTCATTATCAATTGATTTTGTTATAACATTTCATTGATATTGTCTGTCCATCTTACTCCTGGTATGCCTCTTGCTCTTCTTTCGTCTCCTCTTTTAATGTATGCTTTGGATGGCGAGGAAGCACACACAAAGAAAGCACTAGATGGGCAAACCTCGGGCAAACCTGTTTATTTGTTGTTTCTATGTGCAGCTTAGAATTGGCTCAATACCTATTCTTTCTTTTATAATATCATTTCTGATTCTTATATTCTGGTTATTCCAAGCACTTTACTCAGACATTGCATCTCTGTAGTGACAAGCTATCTTTTTATGATATTATTAGCATTAACATTAAGTGTTTATCTGATCCAGGTATACTTGCAGATGCATTGCCACTCCGCGTTTACTCCTTCAATGACATATGGTATTCGTCTGACAAGACAAGAATTCCGAACCGCCCCTGACTATTCAATTGCGCTAACTGGCAGAAAGGTAAAGATTACCTCCCCTGCATTGCTACGGGAGCGGGAATTACGGTTTTAGTACCCATATTTATCGATGACCACAGCACATTTGGGGGGAGACGCGATAGCTCAGTGGTTAGTGAACTGGACTACAAAAGACAAGAAGTCGGGTTCGATCCCAACCGACGGCTTCCGGGTTCACCCAGCCTTAAATGGGTACCGGATTTTTTTCTGTAAAAGTAAAGCGGCATCTACATAATATAGACCACATTACCCCAAAAATCATGTACCGAAGGTCTATAAAAAATTATGGTCACTAACACCATATTCCCTATACGCCACTTGACGTGACGAGGCTCTTTACTTACATCACATTTTCGGGTGATGTATCAAGCCTTTTCTACGCATAAAAATCTCTGGTACCCACTAATTAGAGTTTGGGTGAACTCCGGAGTTTTGTTTGTCCGAAAAGAAAATTGCCACAGCTGGTAATTGAGTTAAGATCTTTTTTGATCAAGAGGCGAGTTTACTAACCACTCAGCCATAGTTGCTGCCTCTGAGAGATATAGCTGAGCTCAGATGTGCAGGAACCTAAACATGACGTAATCGCATCAGCACCGATGCTACCCGACGTAGAGCAAGAAGTCAAAGTCAGTCTCAAAGAGAAGAGTTACAAACATGGCATAGCTAATCCAATAGTAGTCGTCATCGAGACCGTATTGATTCCTCTATCATTTGAAAAGACTCATAAGAGATATATGTTTTTATCTCAAAGTCACATTTAAGTTATCATTTTCCAATTGATCTTCGTTCATGGATACAGATATCCTGAACTTAGTAAATTTGTCTCATTCTTGACATGTTTATTTCATGGAGGTGTTTTCAATTTGTCTCATTCTTGACATGTTTATTTCATGGAGGTGTTTTCAATTTGTCTCATTCTTGACATGTTTATTTCATGGAGGTGTTTTCAATTTATCTCATTCTTGACATGTTTATTTCATGGAGGTGTTTTCAATTTGTCTCATTCTTGACATGTTTATTTCATGGAGGTGTTTTCAATTTGTCTCATTCTTGACATGTTTATTTCATGGAGGTGTTTTCAATTTGTCTCATTCTTGACATGTTTATTTCATGGAGGTGTTTTCAATTTCTCTAATTCTTGACATGTTTATTTCATGGAGGTATTTTCAATTTGTCTCATTCTTGACATGTTTATTTCATGGAGGTATTTTCAATTTGTCTCATTCTCGACATGTTTATTTCATGGAGTTATTTTCAATTTGTCTCATTCTTGACATGTTTATTTCATGGAGGTATTTTCAATTTGTGACAACACATACAAAACAAGGTGATGACAGTGACCAGGGCATTCATCTGGTTAGAGTCACAAGACTACACCCGCGCCTGAATATCATTGAGTGATTTGATGTGAAGAAAAATAATAATAAAAAGCCCTGTCATGCCAAGTGGTGTATAGGGAATATGGTGTTAGTGACCATAAAGTTTACAGACTTTCGGCTCATGATTTTTGAGGTAATGTGGTCGGTGTTACGCCCGTGCTGCTTTACTTTCCCAGAAAAAAATCCGGTACCCATTTAAGGCTGGGTGAACCCGGAAGCCGTCGGTTGGGATCGAACCCTACCTCTTGTCCTTTGTAGTCCAGTTCACTAACCACTGAGTTATCGCGGCTCCATCGAGTGATTCGATGAACATGATAAAAAGGTGAAGGCGGGCTCTGTACACTGGTAATGGATAGATACATCGCAGAAGTAAAAAAAAAACGTTGAGTTGGTTACCTTTGTCTACGTCCAAAGACACGCAGGAGTAGGGAAAAATGACAGGACGGACAGGTTGGCTAAATGCTCTGTCGTTGAAAACAATCAACCAATGGATTGGGCGGACATCGCCAATGTCTTCCGAGTTGTGGGGAGGGCACAGGACTTCGACAACCATGAGTCCATGTCACTTCGGATGAAAGAGATGGGAGTTAAGATGGGCACAGCCAGAAACGTGAAACTTAGTGGACGTATCAGTAACTTATCAACCAACACAGAACTGGAGTCGTCAGTCGCTGGACACTGCAGGACTTGCTGAAGAGGGGATCTGAGCACCTATATATATATGTTCGGAGTGCAACAATGAAGACTCGCAAATAACGCAATACAAAAAGTAAAATTTTTAGTTTAAGCAAATATTTATGTTGGAATTATATTTGAGCGGAATCATATTTGAGTTGGAATTATATATACTCACAAAAAACAAATTGCAAAGATGGTTAATCTTAAGAGTTTAAGGGGATGCAATATCAAACTGTTAATATCAAACTGTTAAACTCAAAAGCTTTTAAAGATACAGCTCCCTCTGATCATGTTAAATATATAACAGAAAAAAATTGTGTTTTTCGTCTGCATGGGAAGACGGGGAAATCAGAAAAAGTCTGAATTACAAACAGGCTGTGTCGTATACGTCATATACAAGGATGGAGATGCTAGTCGTTGTACATCAGCCCGGCCTATAGCTGTCTAGTGTTGTTAGCAACCGTTTATACATCCCATTATGACCCTTATTGAGTTATTTGTGGGTCTTCATCATTGCACTCCGAACATGCCCATAAGTGCTCAGATCTCCTCCTCAGCAAGTCCCACAGTGACTGGCGATTAACGACCCTTGTTTGTAGTAACTCACAATGCAGACCGCCAGAAAGAGGTGTAACGAAAATTTGCAATTAGCAATGCCAAAATTAAACGCAATGAAAGACATTTGGTAAAATACCAGCAAGGGATTAACATTAAAATGACTAAAGACATGTATATTTCCAATATCAACATATTTGTATGAATAATGGACAAGCTCGCTAACAGTAAGGACGAAATTGATCATTAAAAAAATATACAAACAAATGCTTAAAGCACATTGGGAATTGAAAAAGAGCAAGGAAGACATATTAAACGATTTAAACATTAAAAGGTAATGGCTTATACACACTATTCTATATAAGAAATTAAAATGCATGTCAAAAAAAAACAAGGGCTGAAACGAACAATAATAGGAGGCCAAGGATATCCTTGTTTGAGGACACATTTTTCTAGAATTTTTCCACAAACATTCTGCCTAGTAAAAATGCGATACCAATTCAGCACGAACTTGTCTTTACCCGGGTCAGAAAGCAGAGCCAGATGGCTATGTGGCCATTCGTCTGGGATGTACTTGCTTCACATACCCTGACTAAATCAAGCAGCTATTTCCATCATCATGCCTCTTTTAGAAATCATGCAATCCGACCCTTATCCTCTGTCTGTGGCATCCTTGATATTGGAGACTACATCCTCATTACACTCGACATGTTCAATGAGCACTTGTCCTAAGAACGCAGAGAGTACATCCCTTCCAGCTTGGCATATCCGTGTCGTCCTCATCTGTTTGCAGAATGTACCTCTCCAGCATAGCTCTCCATTTTTGTTCATGCATAACCAGCAGAACACACACACACACGCACAAACCCACACACTTACTGTCTCTGAACATAAATCATTTTAAATGATAAATTATAGGAAGTGACAACATTTATGCAAAATTGTTCCACCGCAGAATGATTATATCAAGAAATACATTGCATGCTGTAACATATAACGGTATTTGTTATTCCTTTTGCTGAAAAATGCTAACAACTGTCGTCGCTTTGCGGAATTAATTAACAAACAAGCAAAAAAACATGGCAGTCTTCTTCTTCTATCCTTCTTTCATTGCTGTTGGCGTCGACGGGAGATACAATCTACGATTCTTTGCTCTTCTGTTGGCCTCTTCTGATGTTATCCCTCCTAGTGACTCTAGTATTCCCTTTATCCATCTTTTTCTCGGTCTTCCTTTTAATCTGGCGTTTTCGTAGCTTTTGTTTATGGCTCTTTGAGTCATTGTTAGTTCTTTTTGTCTTGTTATGTGGCCGAACCAATTTATATGTTGTTTCTTTATGTATTCGATGGCTGGTTCAATTTCGAGTTTCTTCCTCAGGTCAGTGTTTTTTACTCTGTCGCTTAAGCTGTTTCCTGTCATAAATGGCAGTGCGTGAGGATAACATCGAAAGAGAAGAACACAGCACAGGGGATAAAGAACAGAACTTACATTCAATAACTAGAAATTGTTGTTAACATTATATCATCACTGCACATCGAACGAGAAAAAAACACAGGGGATAAAGAACAGAATAACTGGAAACTGTTGTTAACATTATCACTGCACATCGGACGGGTCCATATGTGATCCGATATTCCCTTCGAGAATGTCGAGAAAATCTGAAGAGAACACCGATCGACGTGCACGAACTCCGTAGTACGACCAGGGAATCACGGTATAGGTAGGTTTTTCTGACAAATTATCCCTGACAGCAGCCAAATGTATGGCTTATTCTTTTTTATTTTAATTGCTAAGCGTTATTTAACATGCGCGAGTGCACACGGGACGTCCTATTTTTGGTCGCTATTCGAGAGGACTAGACATCTGATTTCACTATCCAAGAGATCAAGACGAAGGTAACTCAGCAAATTAACCATTTATTATTTTTTTCTAATTTCATTAGTTAAAGTCATAAGTTATAAAGTTGAAACAAGTGCAGATCAGAAGACATCATATGCAAGAAGAGAAGAACATTTGAAGCAAAGAATACAAGACAAACCAACAAGAAGAAAACACATCTGAGGAACAAACTTACACATCGAAAAGACAGTGCAGTGTTAAAAAAACATATCATCGACAGGAAGAACATAGCGTAGACGGAAACAGCAAAACAGTGATTAAAAGAACAAAGAAGCAGTAGGGAGTAGAAAGTGCCAGAAGGAAGAAAGTATGAAGCAAGCAGTTTTCAGAAAGTACAATTACACAGGGGGGGGGGGGGGGGGGGGGAGAGAGAGAGAGAGAGAGAGAGAGAGAGGATCTGCGACCCAAAAAAACCAATGGATTAAAGACTTTCGCTTGATAAAAAGAAAATAAATTAGAGATAAAAACGAATGAAGTAATGAAAGATTAATGTAGTGAAGGATAAGAAATATTTAATATCGTTAAAATTTAACGCAATAACTACCGCAATTACGCCCAGCGAGAGAATGAGAACTGGGAGTGTTTCGTCCAAGTGGAAATCACTTCGGCGTCAGCCACGAAAGTGATGACGACACGTCTTACATGTTCTTACAAGAATTGGCAACTCGTCTACATTGGGAACAGTCTGGCCCTCGTCCATTAGCTCAGCTAACGCGCTCTAGATTCTGGGTCTTCAGATTTCCCTGGGAAATCGGAGCTGTACGCTGGTCACGTGTAGCGTATTCGCACAAACCTGGTTACCGAACTTGCGGTGCTGGAGCCCAAGTACACATAGAGGGCGCTGCAGCCACGGAATTAAAAATTCAATTGTCGACTGGGCACTAACAGCGTACAGTCTTAATGTCGTCTGTCCGGTGTGGAAGTGCCATTCTGTCTGGAATGCTTAAACAGATGAGAGCGTCATGTGACGTGTAAGGGCCCTTTATTGAAGTCTGCCGTTAGCACCCAAGAGTTACAATTTGTGAATCAAATGGTCTTTTATTGGGGCGTTACGATTAGAGACAAACACCTGTCTGTGAACACGTCACAGACAACACCTGGCAGGTATTACCTGGCAGAACTTATTGACACTACGTGATAGAAATTATTTGAGATGTAAAGTATAACGACATATATACAGACATTACTAGGCATGAACATGTCTAGCCTTAACCTAAACATGCACAAAGATTACCTGATAGAAATTTCATGGCGGCTATTATTTTAACACTGACTGACATTAACCTGACAAGACATCATCTGACAGACATCGTCTGACAGACATCGCCTAGCAGACATCGCCTGACATACATCACCTAACAGACATCACCTAAAAGACATCGTCTGACAGACATCGTCTGACAGACATCACCTGACATACTTCGCCTAACAGACATCACCTAACAGACATCGCCTGACAGGAACACCTAACAGACATCGCCTAACAGACATCGTCTGACAGACATCACCTAACAGACATCGCCTAACAGACATCGTCTGACAGACATCACCTAACAGACATCGCCTAACATACATCGCCTGACAGACATCACCTAACAGACATCGCCTAATAGTCATCGCCTAACAGACATCATCTGACAGACATCACCTAACAGACATCACATGACAGACATTACCTGACAGACATCACCTGACAGACATTACCTGACAGACATTACCTGACAGACATCACCCGACAGACATTACCTGACAGACATTACCTGACAGACATCACCTAACAGACATCACCTAACAGACATCACCTGACAGACATTACCTGACAGACATCACATGACAGACATTACCTGACAGACATCACCTCAGAGACATAACCTTACACTCACTAAACACTCTTCTGCAAACAAACACTGCACGTTATTTGATAAACACAAATCACATATCAAACATCGCGTGTCAGACACCATTTAGAAAACATCACTTTCAAAATATCATTTTATTGACTGTCAATAACTCCTACATGCCCCTCTCCCCAACCGCACACACACTCGCGTGCGCGCACACACACAAACACGAATCTAATGGAGAGATAACACAAAAATTACATTTCAAATGTCGTGAGTAGCCGTTGAGTAGTCAGTCGAAAATCATCAAAAACAAACATAAAATGGTATTAACCAGCTAGATGTAAAGATAGATAAGACAAACTTTAGTTTTTATCTCATTCAATAACATTAGGTACCGTCTCCACATAGAAGATTGGCTACCAAGGAGCGTCATTCATTCACTGGGTACTGTCTCCACATAGAAGATTGGCTACCATGGAGCGTCATTCATTCACTGGTACTGTCTCCACATAGAAGATTGGCTACCATGGAGCGTCATTCATTCACTGGGTACTGTCTCCACATAGAAGATTGGCTACCATGGAGCGCCATTCATTCATTGGGTACTGTCTCCACATAGAAGATTGGCTACCATGGAGCGCCATTCATTCATTGGGTACTGTCTCCACATAGAAGATTGGCTACCATGGAGCGTCATTCATTCACTGGGTACTGTCTCCACATAGAAGATTGGCTACCCTGGAGCGTCATTCATTCACTGGGTACTGTCTCCACATAGAAGATTGGCTACCATGGAGCGTCATTCATTCACTGGGTACTGTCTCCACATAGAAGATTGGCTACCATGGAGCGTCATTCATTCACTGGGTACTGTCTCCACATAGAAGATTGGCTACCATGGAGCGTCATTCATTCATTGGGTACTGTCTCCACATAGAAGATTGGCTACCACGGAGCGTCATTCATTCACTGGGTAATGTCTCCACATAGAAGATTGGCTACCATGGAGCGCCATTCATTCACTGGGTACTGTCTCCACATAGAAGATTGGCTACCATGGAGCGTCATTCATTCACTGGGTACTGTCTCCACATAGAAGATTGGCTACCATGGAGCGTCATTCATTCATTGGGTACTGTCTCCACATAGAAGATTGGCTACCACAGAGCGCCATTCATTCACTGTCTCCACATAGAAGATTGGCTACCATGGAGCGTCATTCATTCACTGGGTACATAGAAGATTGGCTACCTGGAGCGTCATTCATTCACTGGGTACTGTCTCCACATAGAAGATTGGCTACCATGGAGCGCCATTCATTCACTGGGTACTGTCTCACATAGAAGATTGGCTACTACGGAGCGCCATTCATTCACTGGGTAATGTCTCCACATAGAAGATTGGCTACCATGGAGCGCCATTCATTCACTGGGTACTGTCTCCACATAGAAGATTGGCTACCATGGAGCGCCATTCATTCACTGGGTACTGTCTCCACATAGAAGATTGGCTACCACGGAGCGCCATTCTTTCATTGGGTACTGTCTCCACATAGAAAATTGGCTACCATGGAGCGCCATTCATTCACTGGGTACTGTCTCCACATGAAGATTGGCTACCATGGAGCGCCATTCATTCACTGGGTAATGTCTCCACATAGAAGATTGGCTACCATGGAGCGCCATTCATTCACTGGGTAATGTCTCCACATAGAAGATTGGCTACCATGGAGCGTCATTCATTCACTGGGTACTGTCTCCACATAGAAGATTAGCTACCATGAAGCGCCATTCATTCACTGGGTACTGTCTCCACATAGAAGATTGGCTACCATGGAGCGCCATTCATTCACTGGGTACTGTCTTCACATAGAAGATTGGCTACCACGGAGCGCCATTCATTCACTGGGTACTGTCTCCACATAGAAGATTGGCTACCACGGAGCGCCATTCATTCACTGGGTAATGTCTCCACATAGAAGATTGGCTACCATGGAGCGTCATTCATTCACTGGGTACTGTCTCCACATAGAAGATTGGCTACCATGGAGCGCCATTCATTCACTGGGTACTGTCTCCACATAGAAGATTGGCTACCACGGAAGTAGTATACAATGTTGTATTTGACCCGAATTTAGGTGCTAAATTAACAAAGATATATAGTAGGTGCGCGGCGCACCTAATGTACCGTAGGTGTAGGGGGAGTTAACTGTGACCTCTAGTCCCGGTGACCCCGGAAGTGCCCTGTTTATGTCTGGTGTGTGCTGACTTTGGAGTGCTTGGTGTACTTGAGCGATAGTGATAGGTTAGTAGATTATACAACATCAATGAAAAACATTAAATTTAAAACAGAAGACGAAGATATATTTTTTATTCTTTTATTATCTCAATAGGTGTATAACATACATTGATATTATATAACAGTACAAAAATATTTAGTACACAAAGTCAATATATAGTACAAGGATAACATTTATTTATAGATAGGTAGTTGGGTGTCTGCTTAGCGTTGTGGCATAAATGAATCATAAGGGGTGAAACTGTTAGAGATTGCTGGTTAGGCTAAGCTGGTAGTGTAAAGAGTTAAATATCTAAAGGCGTAGTCGAGACGTTATCATCAGCTACCTTTCTTTTTATATAGAAATAGGAAAGAGCATTTCTTGTTTGACTGTAGGAAAATATGGAATTATTTAAGACTTTGAAACCTACATTTTTCCCACCCTTAGCCTTTTGCGTAGCGAGAACCTCTAAAAACATATCTTTATCTAATTTGTTGTGTTGCTTGCTTAGCCCTTTACAACTGATTTTATCGTAATCCCCACTACAATGGTACGTCTTACTACATAAGCTAACAAGAGCTGTCCCTTCGTACTCTAGTTTAAAAAGCCCGGGCGTTCGTTTGGTGTACGCTTTAACACCCTTACAGTTTATACAGTCTGTCTTGCTAATATGTTCATCGCAAAACTCGGCAGGAAACCAGTCTTTATATACACTATTAAACTCATCCCGCAGACCTGACTTAACTATGTCCTCTAGCTTAGGTGCACTTAAAGCTAAGTATAAACTATCAGTATCTGTTTCATATAGCTGAAAGTTGGACCTATCTACAAACTTATCTAAGAACTCGAAATAAAAATCTAACATACGAAGTTTTGCATATTGATAGACGAAGAAACCGATTTGTAGGGGCAAGTCCCAAACAGTTTTCTTTTTCTCCATCTCAATTTCAAAAAGATCCTCCCCTATTTCAGTCATCTTTTTAAACCGGGAACTATTTATCATTTTTGATATCTCATCCCCTTGAACATACGAGACAGCGCTATGATTGGCCTTATTGGTTAGAGTCTTCCCATAGGCTGAGTTTCCTAAGAGCTTCATCGTGTCGCTTACTATAGATTGATTTTCGTCTAGATCCCCAGCCCTCCTAGCGTCAGAAACCATTTCGCCAAACTTTTTAAAACAACTAGACGGTTGATATTCTATCACTTGATAAATTTTTGTTACCTCTAGCCCATGGTCTAAATACCATTTTAACAGTGGTGTTGCCAACAAAATTTTTTCCCCGACATAACTACCGATTAGAGTGCGACGAGGGGTTGACAACAAGTTATGCTTGAGAGCATATTCACCCATAAACGAGCCAATATCATCACGCGTGACGTCAATATTTTTGAAAATTGGAGTCATCTCACTGAAATGTTCCTTCAGGCGGTCGGGGACGTGTAGATCACATTCCACTAATCCAAAACATGTCCCATCTGAAATAGAAGCCAGAATCTGTTTATCACTGAGAGGGAGCCCTTCTTTAGAGTAAGAGGGTCTAGCTCTAGGGATGGCTTTAGAAAGGAAAGCCCTAATGGTTGGGTCAGACTTTTTCAGAGCCTGCCACTCACATTCCCACATAACTTCTACTGGGACTTTTACCTCCTCGGTTAGGTAGGTGTGTATCTCACAGGTTTTTTCAAACAGCTCGAACAAGGGCTTATTATTAACAGGGTTTCTATCTTTATCTTTGGTGAGGGGACAGTCTTTGTGACCATGGTACAGACAACCATGAAAATTGTAGCCTCTTCTATTGGATTTATCCCACCCATCCACGGGGATGTTTCTATCACCTAACCGAAACTCCCTTCCATTAAACTGAGTTTTCAACTCCACCCCTTTTTGGTGAGCAACCCACGTTAGCCACTCTCTACTTTGTTGGACATAATAGTTATCTTTTTCGACCCTAAACCCGGTCTCCATTCTTCTAATAATTGGATAATCTGTTGGCATTGGGTTCATCAGAGCCCAAAGATACAACGCGTTGGCATCGTAACCTTGGATGGATTTGACTACCTTTCCGCCCCTAATAAACGTTTTGCCTACCTCGTGATACCTATGGAAAATTATAGAGGGACCCCCAACGATATTATCTCTAATCATTTTGTGTAGACTCGCCTGTTTGCTCGAACATAAACTAAACATTACACCCCTATCAACGGTCTTAAAAAGATACTTTAAACAAACACCCGGAACCGAAATGGCGTCTTTAAAACAGTCCACACCCCGCTCCCCATAAAAGCGAACCTGCTGCTCCAAGGCTTCTAAAAAGGGGACTACATCTTTGTTGTTATACCACACCAAAAAGTCCCTAAGTGTGGTCATGTTATTGTCCTGCCATACCTTTTTGCACAGAGCGTACTCCTCCTTGGAAATGTTGGAATTTTTTAACGACGAATAAAAGGCTTCGTGTGGGGGTAGTTCTGTCTCGTCCAACTTTTGGGGGTCGTCTATATATTCATAACAAAAGTAACCCTTTGTCTCACTAATCTTATAAGCTGCCAGATATTTACTATAGCTAAACCCGGGGGCTAGATAGTTTATTATATCTAAGAACTTTAGATTCGGCGTTGCAATACACATAAAGTTATTGTTTCTTTTAACTATGAACTTGAACGGTTTTGCTACTTTGTAGTCTCCTTCCATTGTATCTGCCTCTTCTTCGTTAACCTCGGTTTCTTCTTCTTCTTCTTCTTCCATACTATCTTCTTCTTCGCCCACTTGGGCAGCGGCATCCATGAAGTGCTTTATTAAATAAGGTTTAATGACGTTGACGTCATATTTCCCCGAGTTAAACCCTATAACTGGAAGCTCTTTTAAATACTCATCAAACTTAGCTATTAGCTTGTCTTTATTCAGAGCATGGAGTTGAGTAAAAATACTTTCAAACCGAGCTCGCAACAACGAGTATGCCTTAGCAGCTATACCAGTGAGATAATCAAGCATCTGACTAACTAAAATTTGTGGGTCACCCTTGGTTATGAAGCATTTTGGGGCCTCCCACCCAGGGACATTTGACGCTACAGAGCAGGAGAGGGGCATGTGTTTAGCTGCAAAGGTAGTCGAATGCGTCTCTTGGGGAACATTCCCATTATCAAAATAACATTCATAATCAAATGTCGCCCTGAATGGGTAAATAAAACACGCTGGAGTACTTATTCCTTCAGCGCTGATCGCGTCCCATACACTTTCAGGTGAAGAGTAAACACCACCTTTATATGTCTCTACAGCCATATCCCCATTGCAAGTTTTTTCATGCCTATCCATACGCCAAAACTTTTTCCACAATTTTCCACATTTTCCACAAGAAAAACTTTTACTCGCCCGGGAAAGATCGTTTATATAAAAGAAGTGGTTTTTGTAAAGTAAAAGACGGAGAGTTTCACTATAACTACTGCCACTTCTCAGGACAATACGCAAGGCTTGTTCAGAATCAAGCTCAAAAATATCTATGTTTACTGAAAAACAAGTTTCTAAGAGAGGCATTTCGGCAAGAGTTACACCGTGAAAGTTACTTAACTTTAGAGACGGGTTAAACTGTTTGAAAAGTAGTCTTGAAGCCTTCCTAACATCCTCAACAGAACCACCTCGATGGACAGCTAGACAACGGAAGAAGCAGAGATTGTCATTGTAAACTTTAGAACGGGAATCGATTTGAAGGGTATTAATACCATGATTTGATGCAATGTAGGGTGGAATATCTAACAGACACCCTATAGGATAATCTTGAAGTTTATAAACATAAACACTCGTACTGACTAATGCTTCTAAGGTATATTTGGTTGTCTCCCTGTTTTTATTTGCATACCCTAATATATCACTTTCATTTAATCTATCAACAAATGTTTCAAAATCATTTCTGTTGTTAACTAACAAGGGTTTGTCTAACCCTGTCGCGTTATTCGAGCTGGCGTGAAAGTAACGCAACCCCTGTGTCTCTCTATGTCTTAAGACTAGATGATGACTATAATTCACCTTGAAACGCTTTTTCTGGGCTTGGAAAAGTGGGTTTACAAGGGTCGTCCAATCTATAGGAGTATCAGGTTGATGAAATATAGTGTACGTGTCCATGTATTTGTTCCGACGTTCATGTGTTCTAATAGCTAACCAGTTGTTCTTATATATCTTCTTAATACCTTGAGGTAACTTATTTAAAGAGTCTATTTCATTAATAAGTCTTGGTCTCTTTGAGGGTTCTTGAGTCGACCTCTTTACTGCCCGTTTGCGTGAGGTTGTCGATACCAGTGGGCCTGCTGGCGTTGATCGTGTTGAGGTGTCCACAGCGGTGTCATGGCTAGCAAGATGTACTTGCAGATGGCTTGCCCCAGTAAAGCTTTGTTGACAGATGTGGCAGATATGGGGGTTAGCACAGGTCTCTTTAGAAGGTACATTAGCTGCTGAGGCAGGGGTTGGTGATGCAGGAACTGCTGATACAAGAGATGCAGGATGCTCTGTCTTGATATGTTTGGCAAGATTGTCAGCTCTATTATATACTCGTTCACAAACATCACATTTGTATTCCTGACGCCCATGTACACTAGCAACATGTCGTTTCACGATCCGGCTCCGGGTGAAAGTTTTGGAGCAGAGATGACAAGTGTTAGACATCTGTAGAAAAGAAATTGAAACATTACAACTAAAGAGTAAAGAACAGTAAACATTACAAGAGAAGAAAATAATAAAAGTAAACAACGAGATTCACAAACTAGCGAAATTAGGTTAATAAAGTATCATACTATAATATTAAAGAACTAAGATAACACTTACTTTTACGTGTCTGAAGGCGCGAGCCACAACCGCCCGCAACAACTGTAATCGTATATCTGATTACAAGCTTCTCAGATATATACACTTGAAACACCGGAAGTGTTACTAAAAATAGAACTGACCTCTGAGGCAATACCGGATGTGTTACTAAAAATAGTTTTTGACCGCTGACGCAATGCCCGTGGAGTTTCTAAAAATAGATTTTGACGTATGATGCCAATTTTATTATTTTACCTCCTGACCGTTTTGGTGACTACGCCCCTGAATTCGACGAAAAGCGTAAATTTTCACGCTAGGCATACCCCAAACTTTATTTTAGACATCCCCATTGCAAAAATTTACATTAAAAACCACTTTTAGGATTTTACCCCCCTTATCATTTTTGGAGGGTTACGCCCATAGAATTGATAAAAATCGTAAATTTACCACGTAGGCTTACCTAAAACTTTATTTTAGACATCCCCACACCAAAAATTTACTTAAAATCACTTTTGAAATTGTAACCCCCCCTTACCATTTTTGAGGGTTACGCCCCTGAAATCGATAAAAATTGTTAATTTACCACGTAGGCTTACCTAAAACTTTATTTTAGACATCCCACACCAACAATTTACTTAAAAATCACTTTTGAAATTGTAACCCCCCTTACCATTTTTGAGGGTTACGCCCCTGAATTCGATAAAAAATTGAAATATAACCTCAAGGCATACCTCCCACATAATATTTGACACCCTTACATATCAAATTCCAACAAAAAAAACAACAAAAAGCTAGTAGTGTAGGTGGCTGTGAACTCAACAGAAAAGTGGAATAACATGCACCGAAATACAATAGATTTGGCACCGAAACTGTTTCGGTGCCAAAACCGCACGAGAAGTAGTATGTTAGGGTTCACCGCCACCTACACTACTAGCTTTTTGTTGTTTTTTTTGTTGGAATTTGATATGTAAGGGTGTCAAATATTATGTGGGAGGTATGCCTTGAGGTTATATTTCAATTTTTTATCGAATTCAGGGGCGTAACCCTCAAAAATGGTAAGGGGGGTTACAATTTCAAAAGTGATTTTTAAGTAAATTTTTGGTGTGGGGATGTCTAAAATAAAGTTTTAGGTAAGCCTACGTGGTAAATTAACAATTTTTATCGATTTCAGGGGCGTAACCCTCAAAATGGTAAGGGGGGTTACAATTTCAAAAGTGATTTTTAAGTAAATTTTTGGTGTGGGGATGTCTAAAATAAAGTTTTAGGTAAGCCTACGTGGTAAATTTACGATTTTTATCAATTCTATGGGCGTAACCCTCCAAAAATGATAAGGGGGTAAAATCCTAAAAGTGGTTTTTAATGTAAATTTTTGCAATGGGGATGTCTAAAATAAAGTTTGGGGTATGCCTAGCGTGAAAATTTACGCTTTTCGTCGAATTCAGGGCGTAGTCACCAAAAACGGTCAGGAGGTAAAATCATAAAATTGGCATCATACGTCAAAATCTATTTTTAGAAACTCCACGGGCATTGCGTCAGCGGTCAAAAACTATTTTTAGTAACACATCCGGTATTGCCTCAGAGGTCAGTTCTATTTTTAGTAACACTTCCGGTGTTTCAAGTGTATATATCTGAGAAGCTTGTAATCAGATATACGATTACAGTTGTTGCGGGCGGTTGTGGCTCGCGCCTTCAGACACGTAAAAGTAAGTGTTATCTTAGTTCTTTAATATTATAGTATGATACTTTATTAACCTAATTTCGCTAGTTTGTGAATCTCGTTGTTTACTTTTATTATTTTCTTCTCTTGTAATGTTTACTGTTCTTTACTCTTTAGTTGTAATGTTTCAATTTCTTTTCTACAGATGTCTAACACTTGTCATCTCTGCTCCAAAACTTTCACCCGGAGCCGGATCGTGAAACGACATGTTGCTAGTGTACATGGGCGTCAGGAATACAAATGTGATGTTTGTGAACGAGTATATAATAGAGCTGACAATCTTGCCAAACATATCAAGACAGAGCATCCTGCATCTCTTGTATCAGCAGTTCCTGCATCACCAACCCCTGCCTCAGCAGCTAATGTACCTTCTAAAGAGACCTGTGCTAACCCCCATATCTGCCACATCTGTCAACAAAGCTTTACTGGGGCAAGCCATCTGCAAGTACATCTTGCTAGCCATGACACCGCTGTGGACACCTCAACACGATCAACGCCAGCAGGCCCACTGGTATCGACAACCTCACGCAAACGGGCAGTAAAGAGGTCGACTCAAGAACCCTCAAAGAGACCAAGACTTATTAATGAAATAGACTCTTTAAATAAGTTACCTCAAGGTATTAAGAAGATATATAAGAACAACTGGTTAGCTATTAGAACACATGAACGTCGGAACAAATACATGGACACGTACACTATATTTCATCAACCTGATACTCCTATAGATTGGACGACCCTTGTAAACCCACTTTTCCAAGCCCAGAAAAAGCGTTTCAAGGTGAATTATAGTCATCATCTAGTCTTAAGACATAGAGAGACACAGGGGTTGCGTTACTTTCACGCCAGCTCGAATAACGCGACAGGGTTAGACAAACCCTTGTTAGTTAACAACAGAAATGATTTTGAAACATTTGTTGATAGATTAAATGAAAGTGATATATTAGGGTATGCAAATAAAAACAGGGAGACAACCAAATATACCTTAGAAGCATTAGTCAGTACGAGTGTTTATGTTTATAAACTTCAAGATTATCCTATAGGGTGTCTGTTAGATATTCCACCCTACATTGCATCAAATCATGGTATTAATACCCTTCAAATCGATTCCCGTTCTAAAGTTTACAATGACAATCTCTGCTTCTTCCGTTGTCTAGCTGTCCATCGAGGTGGTTCTGTTGAGGATGTTAGGAAGGCTTCAAGACTACTTTTCAAACAGTTTAACCCGTCTCTAAAGTTAAGTAACTTTCACGGTGTAACTCTTGCCGAAATGCCTCTCTTAGAAACTTGTTTTTCAGTAAACATAGATATTTTTGAGCTTGATTCTGAACAAGCCTTGCGTATTGTCCTGAGAAGTGGCAGTAGTTATAGTGAAACTCTCCGTCTTTTACTTTACAAAAACCACTTCTTTTATATAAACGATCTTTCCCGGGCGAGTAAAAGTTTTTCTTGTGGAAAATGTGGAAAATTGTGGAAAAAGTTTTGGCGTATGGATAGGCATGAAAAAACTTGCAATGGGGATATGGCTGTAGAGACATATAAAGGTGGTGTTTACTCTTCACCTGAAAGTGTATGGGACGCGATCAGCGCTGAAGGAATAAGTACTCCAGCGTGTTTTATTTACCCATTCAGGGCGACATTCGATTATGAATGTTATTTTGATAATGGGAATGTTCCCCAAGAGACGCATTCGAATACCTTTGCAGCTAAACACATGCCCCTCTCCTGCTCTGTAGCGTCAAATGTCCCTGGGTGGGAGGCCCCAAAATGCTTCATAACCAAGGGTGACCCACAAATTTTAGTTAGTCAGATGCTTGATTATCTCACTGGTATAGCTGCTAAGGCATACTCGTTGTTGCGAGCTCGGTTTGAAAGTATTTTTACTCAACTCCATGCTCTGAATAAAGACAAGCTAATAGCTAAGTTTGATGAGTATTTAAAAGAGCTTCCAGTTATAGGGTTTAACTCGGGGAAATATGACGTCAACGTCATTAAACCTTATTTAATAAAGCACTTCATGGATGCCGCTGCCCAAGTGGGCGAAGAAGAAGATAGTATGGAAGAAGAAGAAGAAGAAACCGAGGTTAACGAAGAAGAGGCAGATACAATGGAAGGAGACTACAAAGTAGCAAAACCGTTCAAGTTCATAGTTAAAAGAAACAATAACTTTATGTGTATTGCAACGCCGAATCTAAAGTTCTTAGATATAATAAACTATCTAGCCCCCGGGTTTAGCTATAGTAAATATCTGGCAGCTTATAAGATTAGTGAGACAAAGGGTTACTTTTGTTATGAATATATAGACGACCCCCAAAAGTTGGACGAGACAGAACTACCCCCACACGAAGCCTTTTATTCGTCGTTAAAAAATTCCAACATTTCCAAGGAGGAGTACGCTCTGTGCAAAAAGGTATGGCAGGACAATAACATGACCACACTTAGGGACTTTTTGGTGTGGTATAACAACAAAGATGTAGTCCCCTTTTTAGAAGCCTTGGAGCAGCAGGTTCGCTTTTATGGGGAGCGGGGTGTGGACTGTTTTAAAGACGCCATTTCGGTTCCGGGTGTTTGTTTAAAGTATCTTTTTAAGACCGTTGATAGGGGTGTAATGTTTAGTTTATGTTCGAGCAAACAGGCGAGTCTACACAAAATGATTAGAGATAATATCGTTGGGGGTCCCTCTATAATTTTCCATAGGTATCACGAGGTAGGCAAAACGTTTATTAGGGGCGGAAAGGTAGTCAAATCCATCCAAGGTTACGATGCCAACGCGTTGTATCTTTGGGCTCTGATGAACCCAATGCCAACAGATTATCCAATTATTAGAAGAATGGAGACCGGGTTTAGGGTCGAAAAAGATAACTATTATGTCCAACAAAGTAGAGAGTGGCTAACGTGGGTTGCTCACCAAAAAGGGGTGGAGTTGAAAACTCAGTTTAATGGAAGGGAGTTTCGGTTAGGTGATAGAAACATCCCCGTGGATGGGTGGGATAAATCCAATAGAAGAGGCTACAATTTTCATGGTTGTCTGTACCATGGTCACAAAGACTGTCCCCTCACCAAAGATAAAGATAGAAACCCTGTTAATAATAAGCCCTTGTTCGAGCTGTTTGAAAAAACCTGTGAGATACACACCTACCTAACCGAGGAGGTAAAAGTCCCAGTAGAAGTTATGTGGGAATGTGAGTGGCAGGCTCTGAAAAAGTCTGACCCAACCATTAGGGCTTTCCTTTCTAAAGCCATCCCTAGAGCTAGACCCTCTTACTCTAAAGAAGGGCTCCCTCTCAGTGATAAACAGATTCTGGCTTCTATTTCAGATGGGACATGTTTTGGATTAGTGGAATGTGATCTACACGTCCCCGACCGCCTGAAGGAACATTTCAGTGAGATGACTCCAATTTTCAAAAATATTGACGTCACGCGTGATGATTTTGGCTCGTTTATGGGTGAATATGCTCTCAAGCATAACTTGTTGTCAACCCCTCGTCGCACTCTAATCGGTAGTTATGTCGGGGAAAAAATTTTGTTGGCAACACCACTGTTAAAATGGTATTTAGACCATGGGCTAGAGGTAACAAAAATTTATCAAGTGATAGAATATCAACCGTCTAGTTGTTTTAAAAAGTTTGGCGAAATGGTTTCTGACGCTAGGAGGGCTGGGGATCTAGACGAAAATCAATCTATAGTAAGCGACACGATGAAGCTCTTAGGAAACTCAGCCTATGGGAAGACTCTAACCAATAAGGCCAATCATAGCGCTGTCTCGTATGTTCAAGGGATGAGATATCAAAAATGATAAATAGTTCCCGGTTTAAAAAGATGACTGAAATAGGGGAGGATCTTTTTGAAATTGAGATGGAGAAAAAGAAAACTGTTTGGGACTTGCCCCTACAAATCGGTTTCTTCGTCTATCAATATGCAAAACTTCGTATGTTAGATTTTTATTTCGAGTTCTTAGATAAGTTTGTAGATAGGTCCAACTTTCAGTTATGTGAAACAGATACTGATAGTTTATACTTAGCTTTAAGTGCACCTAAGCTAGAGGACATAGTTAAGTCAGGTCTGCGGGATGAGTTTAATAGTGTATATAAAGACTGGTTTCCTGCCGAGTTTTGCGATGAACATATTAGCAAGACAGACTGTATAAACTGTAAGGGTGTTAAAGCGTACACCAAACGAACGCCCGGGCTTTTTAAACTAGAGTACGAAGGGACAGCTCTTGTTAGCTTATGTAGTAAGACGTACCATTGTAGTGGGGATTACGATAAAATCAGTTGTAAAGGGCTAAGCAAGCAACACAACAAATTAGATAAAGATATGTTTTTAGAGGTTCTCGCTACGCAAAAGGCTAAGGGTGGGAAAAATGTAGGTTTCAAAGTCTTAAATAATTCCATATTTTCCTACAGTCAAACAAGAAATGCTCTTTCCTATTTCTATATAAAAAGAAAGGTAGCTGATGATAACGTCTCGACTACGCCTTTAGATATTTAACTCTTTACACTACCAGCTTAGCCTAACCAGCAATCTCTAACAGTTTCACCCCTTATGATTCATTTATGCCACAACGCTAAGCAGACACCCAACTACCTATCTATAAATAAATGTTATCCTTGTACTATATATTGACTTTGTGTACTAAATATTTGTGTACTGTTATATAATATCAATGTATGTTATACACCTATTGAGATAATAAAAGAATAAAAAATATATCTTCGTCTTCTGTTTTAAATTTAATGTTTTTCATTGATGTTGTATAATCTACTAACCTATCACTATCGCTCAAGTACACCAAGCACTCCAAAGTCAGCACACACCAGACATAAACAAGGCACTTCCGGGGTCACCGGGACTAGAGGTCACGGTTAACTCCCCCTACACCTACGGTACATTAGGTGCGCCGCGCACCTACTATATATCTTTGTTAATTTAGCACCTAAATTCGGGTCAAATACAACATTGTATACTACTCACGGAGCGCCATTCATTCACTGGGTAATGTCTCCACATAGAAGATTGGCTACCATGGAGCGTCATTCATTCACTGGGTACTGTCTCCACATAGAAGATTGGCTACCACGGAGCGCCATTCATTCACTGGGTACTGTCTCCACATAGAAGATTGGCTACCATGGAGCGTCATTCATTCACTGGGTACTGTCTCCACATAGAAGATTGGCTACCACGGAGCGTCATTCATTCACTGGGTACTGTCTCCACATAGAAGATTGGCTACCATGGAGCGTCATTTTACTCTGTCCCTTGTGTTGCTGGTACAAGTTGTGATAGCTTCATCTGTCCACCTTTTGATGTTATCGGTCCACTTAATTCTTGATCTGTCTATACCTCGCCTACCTTCTACCTTTGCTTCCAATATGACTTTAAGAAGGGTGTTATGTCTCTTCACATTTCCAGGAAATGTCAGTTGTCTTATTTGAATTGTGTTAAATATTTCTTATTTCTATTCTCAGCTCATTCAGAACTTCCCTGTTTGTCTTCTTTACCTTCCACCCAATTCTCCCCATTTTCCTACAGATCCACATTTCAAAGGCTTCAATATTTTTCTCAGTTTTCTTTGTTAGTTTATATGATTCTGCATCATATAGGAAGATTGAGTAAATATATCATTATACAACTCGTAGTTTTAGCTCTGATATTATTTGCTTTAATGTGAGCATATTTTCATGTTATTAAAATTGTTTTTTTTATATTCCTATTCTTTTGTTTATTTCTGTCTTACATTTTCCATCATTTGTTATAATATGTCCAAGATAACTATATTCCTGAACTCTTTCTATGTTCTTTCCATCTACTTCAATATCTTTGTATGTTGTGTGCCTTTTATATGCTAATAATTGTAGTTCTAGACTTTTCAACATCTTTTTTTAATAATCAATACTCTTTGCTTGTCTTGTTTAATTTGCTCATTAGTTATTGTAGGTCTTCTGCATTTTCTGCCATTACTTTGTTTTGTCTATATCTACACGTTTAACTGTTTAATATCATTTCATGTTTCTTGTTTTTTTTTTTTTAAATAAGAATCGAAATGCTACAGTAAAAGTAAAAAAGTAAAGGCCAAGTGGCGTATAGGGAATATGGCGTTAGTGACCATAAATTTTACAGACCTTCGGCACATGATTTTTTGGGTATTGTGGTCGGTATTACGTCTGTGCCGCTTTACTTTCCCAGACAAAAATCCGGTACCCATTAAAGGCTGGGAGAACCCGGAAGCCGTCGGTTAGGATCGAACCCTACCTCTTGTTCTTTGTAGTCCAGTTCACTAACCACTGAGCCATGGCGGCTCCCGAAATGCTACAGTACTTATCATAAATGTGTGAACAGATATTAACGGCAAATAAAAGCAATCTCTGTAACAGAAGACATTGAGTTCAAAAATGTGAGAAGCCTTTAGCAACTTATTGCATTTTCTCGAAAGTTGGACTTGCAAATATGTACAGACATAATTACGCTGATCAGACATGGGAGGGAAATCATATCGCGCATTGATCTACATTATGCTTAAAGCTCGGATAGAGAGGGGGGAAAAACACGTTCATAAATAAAGACAAACAAAAAACAAACAAAACAAAAAATCTCACAGACGTTGATGAATTTCATGAGCAATTGTGACGTTACAATTCTTGAGTGAATATGGCGTCACTATCTTTTAGCTTTGGTGACGCTAATATACATAGCAGTGACGTCTACTCGAACAGTGTACAACCACAGATAACTGTAGTTTTACTAAGGTCTCCTGGATGACAGGGTTTACTTTGTCAAGAAGGATAACTGTGACCAACTTTCCTGTAAGTCCATGGAGGGTAATTGTGACCAATTTTGTGGGTCCAAAAAGAATAGATGTGACTAGCTGTAGAAAACACACAAAAGAGTAAATGTGACCACCTGTAGTAGGACCAAACATAATAAATGTGACCAGCTGTAGTAGGACCAAACATAATAAATGTGACCACCTGTAGTAGGTCCAAACATAATAAATGTGACCACCTGTAGTAGGTCCAAACATAATAAATGTGACCAGCTATAGTAGGACCAAACATAATAAATGTGACCAGCTGTAGTAGGTCCAAACATAATAAATGTGACCAGCTGTAGTAGGACCAAACATAATAAATGTGACCACCTGTAGTAGGTCCAAACATAATAAATGTGACCAGCTGTAGTAGGACCAAACATAATAAATGTGACCAGCTGTAGTAGGACCAAACATAATAAATGTGACCACCTGTAGTAGGTCCAAACATAATAAATGTGACCAGCTGTAGTAGGTCCAAACATAATAAATGTGACCAGCTGTAGTAGGACCAAACATAATAAATGTGAACAGCTGTAGTAGGTCCAAACATAATAAATGTGACCACCTGTAGTAAGTGTGATAGCTCAGTGGTTAGTGAACTGGACTACAAAGGACAAGAGGTAGGGTTCTATCCCAACCGACGCGCTCCGGGTTCACCCAGCCTTAAATGGGTACTGGATTTTTTATAGGAAAGTAAAGCGGCCCGGGCGTAATAACGACCACATTACCCCAAAAATCATGTGCTGAAGGTCTGTAAAATGTATGGTCACTAACACCATATTCCCTATACGCCACTTGGCGTGACGGGGGCTCTTTACTCCTTACTTTTTACCTGTAGTAGTTCCAAACATAATAAATATGACCAGCTGCAGTAGGTCCAAAAAAGAATAAATGTGACCAGATGAAGAAGTCCAAGATGGATATCCGTTTCTAA
The DNA here is from genome assembly GCA_032433765.1 of Megaustenia siamemsis. Classification (NCBI taxonomy): domain Eukaryota; kingdom Metazoa; phylum Mollusca; class Gastropoda; order Stylommatophora; family Ariophantidae; genus Megaustenia; species Megaustenia siamemsis. The sequence continues at coordinate 55,589,157 of JAVIAB010000008.1, forward strand.
GATGGTGGAACTAGTTCACGTTCTCTCGATCGCTGCAGAAAGTGCATTCGGGGTCTGATTAACTTTGGTTCTCCATTGCACTTTTCTGCGTTAAAGTCAAAATGATGTTCTACTTAATACAACTGCGCCGATAAAGCGGAGTCGTACGCCGGCAATATTCCTCTTTTACAAATCAAGTGTCGTGAATGCGACCTTCAACCTTCTAGACTTCATCTGCGCTTTACGTACATTGGTGCTGTTCATGGCCGGTGTTACAATTGCTTGACGCAAAGTTATTTACATGTTACTCATTAGTGTGAACTGCTTCGTCTTACGCAGTTTTGTCTCTTTAGGGCATTTGCACCGTCTTTTGTTCGTCGTAGTCTGCATTCACTAGAGTAAACAGGAATTTAAAGGGCGCAGACATTGTTGTGTGTGCTACGTCATCGTAGTGGCTCATCGTATACCCCTAGACCGTCCATACGCTAATCTTACGGTCTGCTGTTTGATGTGCGACGGGATTAATCTGACGACTAACTGTGTTTTTATATGTTCGGAATTGAAGTCAAAAACGATGGCCTAACATCATCACGTTCTATACATTTTAAAAGAATATGACGATCATCATTTTCTGGAGGACGTGAACTTCCGGTATATGGTGGATAGGCGGCAGGAACCATTGAAGGCTATGTAAGAAAAGTGTTCCTTGTTGCAGTTTCCTCATATTCCAAGTCTGGCTTGTTGTAGGAGCTACTGAGTTAAGTGCTCTGTGCACACCCTGAGCTGTGTGTCTCATCCGTTTTGATCATGTTTCGATATTCCAATTGTTTACGATGAATGATGATATCGTATGACAAAGAACAGGTGGCTGTTTTCACTTTCTGCGCGGTTTCGCCTTATGTCTTTTGGCGTGTGCTGAGACTGATACGATGGGGACTACAGTTACCTTTCTTTGTTTGGGAGATGAGATATTAATTCGGATGATTACGCTGGCGCGGGCAGTTGAGCAATTATGGATTTTAATTCTTTGCAGTGATACCCGGGCCTTCCATAACCAAAGACCCAAAGAAGCCCACGAGTAATAACTGCTTAATTATTCTCTATGCCAAGAAGAATAAATGTGACCATCTGTAGAAGCCCAAAAGGAAAACTGCAACCAATTTTATTTTAGGCCATGAAGGATAACTGTGACCAACTTTCCTCTAAGCAAAGAATGATAACTGTGACCAACTTTCCTCTAAGTCAAGAATGATAACTGTGACCAACTTTCCTCTAAGCCAAGAATGATAACTGTGACCAACTTTCCTCTAAGTCAAGAAGGATAACTGTGACCAACTTTCCTCTAAGCCAAGAATGATAACTGTGACCAACTTTCTTCTAAGCCAAGAATGATAACTGTGACCAACTTTCCTCTAAGTCAAGAAGGATAACTGTGACCAACTTTCCTCTAAGCCAAGAATGATAACTGTGACCAACTTTCTTCTAAGCCAAGAAGGATAACAGTGACCAACTTTCTTCTAAGCCAAGAAGGATAACAGTGACCAACTTTCTTCTAAGCCAAGAAGGATAACAGTGACCAACTTTCCTCTAAGTCAAGAAGGATAACAGTGACCAACTTTCCTCTAAGTCAAGAAGGATAACAGTGACCAACTTTCTTCTAAGTCAAGAAGGATAACAGTGACCAACTTTCCTCTAAGTCAAGAAGGATAACAGTGACCAACTTTCCTCTAAGTAAAGAAGGATAACAGTGACCAACTTTCCTCTAAGTCAAGAAGGATAACAGTGACCAACTTTCTTCTAAGTAAAGAAGGATAACAGTGACCAACTTTCTTCTAAGTAAAGAAGGATAACAGTGACCAACTTTCTTCTAAGCCAAGAAGGATAACAGTGACCAACTTTCCTCTAAGTCAAGAAGGATAACAGTGACCAACTTTCTTCTAAGTAAAGAAGGATAACAGTGACCAACTTTCTTCTAAGCCAAGAAGGATAACTGTGACCAACTTTCTTCTAAGTAAAGAAGGATAACAGTGACCAACTTTCTTCTAAGCCAAGAAGGATAACTGTGACCAACTTTCTTCTAAGTAAAGAAGGATAACAGTGACCAACTTTCTTCTAAGCCAAGAAGGATAACTGTGACCAACTTTCTTCTAAGCCAAGAAGGATAACTGTGACCAACTTTCTTCTAAGTAAAGAAGGATAACAGTGACCAACTTTCTTCTAAGCCAAGAAGGATAACTGTGACCAACTTTCTTCTAAGTCAAGAAGGATAACAGTGACCAACTTTCTTCTAAGTAAAGAAGGATAACAGTGACCAACTTTCTTCTAAGTAAAGAAGGATAACTGTGACCAACTTTCTTCTAAGTCAAGAAGGATAACTGTGACCAACTTTCTTCTAAGCCAAGAAGGATAACTGTGACCAACTTTCTTCTAAGCCAAGAAGGATAACTGTGACCAACTTTCTTCTAAGCCAAGAAGGATAACTGTGACCAACTTTCTTCTAAGTCAAGAAGGATAACTGTGACCAACTTTCTTCTAAGTCAAGAAGGATAACTGTGACCAACTTTCTTCTAAGCCAAGAAGGATAACTGTGACCAACTTTCTTCTAAGCCAAGAAGGATAACAGTGACCAACTTTCTTCTAAGCCAAGAAGGATAACTGTGACCAACTTTCTTCTAAGCCAAGAAGGATAACAGTGACCAACTTTCTTCTAAGCCAAGAAGGATAACTGTGACCAACTTTCTTCTAAGCCAAGAAGGATAACTGTGACCAACTTTCTTCTAAGCCAAGAAGGATAACAGTGACCAACTTTCTTCTAAGCCAAGAAGGATAACAGTGACCAACTTTCTTCTAAGCCAAGAAGGATAACAGTGACCAACTTTCTTCTAAGCCAAGAAGGATAACTGTGACCAACTTTCTTCTAAGTCAAGAAGGATAACAGTGACCAACTTTCTTCTAAGCCAAGAAGGATAACTGTGACCAACTTTCTTCTAAGCCAAGAAGGATAACTGTGACCAACTTTCTTCTAAGCCAAGAAGGATAACAGTGACCAACTTTCTTCTAAGCCAAGAAGGATAACTGTGACCAACTTTCTTCTAAGCCAAGAAGGATAACTGTGACCAACTTTCTTCGAAGCCAAGAAGGATAACTGTGACCAACTTTCTTCTAAGTCAAGAAGGATAACTGTGACCAACTTTCTTCTAAGCCAAGAAGGATAACTGTGACCAACTTTCTTCTAAGCCAAGAAGGATAACTGTGACCAACTTTCTTCTAAGCCAAGAAGGATAACTGTGACCAACTTTCTTCTAAGTCAAGAAGGATAACTGTGACCAACTTTCTTCTAAGCCAAGAAGGATAACTGTGACCAACTTTCTTCTAAGCCAAGAAGGATACTGTGACCAACTTTCTTCTAAGCCAAGAAGGATAACTGTGACCAACTTTCTTCTAAGTCAAGAAGGATAACTGTGACCAACTTTCTTCTAAGCCAAGAAGGATAACTGTGACCAACTTTCTTCTAAGCCAAGAAGGATAACTGTGACCAACTTTCTTCTAAGTCAAGAAGGATAACTGTGACCAACTTTCTTCTAAGCCAAGAAGGATAACTGTGACCAACTTTCTTCTAAGTCAAGAAGGATAACTGTGACCAACTTTCTTCAAGTCAAGAAGGATAACTGTGACCAACTTTCCTCTAAGTAAAGGAGGATAACAGTGACCAACTTTCCTCTAAGTCAAGAAGGATAACTGTGACCAACTTTCTTCTAAGTCAAGAAGGATAACTGTGACCAACTTTCTTCTAAGCCAAGAAGGATAACTGTGACCAACTTTCTTCTAAGCCAAGAAGGATAACAGTGACCAACTTTCCTCTAAGTCAAGAAGGATAACTGTGACCAACTTTCTTCTAAGTCAAGAAGGATAACTGTGACCAACTTTCTTCTAAGCCAAGAAGGATAACTGTGACCAACTTTCTTCTAAGCCAAGAAGGATAACTGTGACCAACTTTCTTCTAAGTCAAGAAGGATAACTGTGACCAACTTTCTTCTAAGCCAAGAAGGATAACTGTGACCAACTTTCTTCTAAGCCAAGAAGGATAACTGTGACCAACTTTCTTCTAAGTAAAGGAGGATAACTGTGACCAACTTTCTTCTAAGTAAAGGAGGATAACTGTGACCAACTTTCTTCTAAGTAAAGGAGGATAACTGTGACCAACTTTCTTCTAAGTAAAGAAGGATAACTGTGACCAACTTTCTTCTAAGTAAAGGAGGATAACTGTGACCAACTTTCTTCTAAGTAAAGGAGGATAACTGTGACCAACTTTCTTCTAAGTAAAGGAGGATAACTGTGACCAACTTTCTTCTAAGTAAAGGAGGATAACTGTGACCAACTTTCTTCTAAGTAAAGAAGGATAACTGTGACCAACTTTCTTCTAAGTAAAGGAGGATAACTGTGACCAACTTTCTTCTAAGTAAAGAAGGATAACTGTGACCAACTTTCTTCTAAGTAAAGGAGGATAACTGTGATCAACTTTCTTCTAAGTAAAGGAGGATAACTGTGATCAACTTTCTTCTAAGTCAAGAAGGATAACTGTGACCAACTTTCTTCTAAGTCAAGAAGGATAACTGTGACCAACTTTCTTCTAAGTCAAGAAGGATAACTGTGACCAACTTTCTTCTAAGTCAAGAAGGATAACTGTGACCAACTTTCTTCTAAGTCAAGAAGGATAACTGTGACCAACTTTCTTCTAAGTCAAGAAGGATAACTGTGACCAACTTTCCTCTAAGTAAAGGAGGATAACTGTGACCAACTTTCTTCTAAGTCAAGAAGGATAACTGTGACCAACTTTCTTCTAAGTCAAGAAGGATAACTGTGACCAACTTTCTTCTAAGTCAAGAAGGATAACTGTGACCAACTTTCTTCTAAGTCAAGAAGGATAACTGTGACCAACTTTCTTCTAAGCCAAGAAGGATAACTGTGACCAACTTTCTTCTAAGCCAAGAAGGATAACTGTGACCAACTTTCTTCTAAGCCAAGAAGGATAACTGTGACCAACTTTCTTCTAAGTCAAGAAGGATAACTGTGACCAACTTTCTTCTAAGCCAAGAAGGATAACTGTGACCAACTTTCTTCTAAGTCAAGAAGGATAACTGTGACCAACTTTCTTCTAAGTAAAGGAGGATAACTGTGATCAACTTTCTTCTAAGTCAAGAAGGATAACTGTGACCAACTTTCTTCTAAGTAAAGGAGGATAACTGTGATCAACTTTCTTCTAAGTCAAGAAGGATAACTGTGACCAACTTTCTTCTAAGTAAAGGAGGATAACTGTGACCAACTTTCCTCTCAGCCAGAAGCCCTTGTGACAGGGTGGATAGTGTGTTAGTCTATTGACGGTGGATTAGTATTTCGACTCCTGGTCATAGAGATTATTTCCGACAAACACAGTTTCATAATGCACACAGCTTCTGAAAATATATATCAGAGCTTGTCTCCATGAAGGCTGAGCGGCCTTATTCTTACCTAACAGCGAAGAAAGTATAGACATAAAATAGCATTCATACTAGGTAAAGGTAAAGTACAAGACTTGAACGGTGTCTTAGCACGCGAGTTTACACCCATATGTGCTCGGCCGCCTATCCAGAAATGTTCGGAGATTTCTGTATAGTGTCGCCTCAAGCATATAAACTCAGATGCGAGGCGACATTCCTCACCTTCCCAGGGTAATACCCTGGTACCCATTTCTGCCAACGGCTGGGTCGACCGTGGAGGTATTTATTTTTTTCCAAACCACGAGTACAATTCACACTGCTCCCATCGGGAATCGAACACAGGTTGTCCGAACATCGGTAGTCCAGTCGGGTGGTTTTCCCAACTAGGCTACAGAGGCCCCCATTCATACTTCAAAGGCTATGTACGTAACATCATTGTCTGTTCTCCAGTACTAATGTATTACACTAAATATAATCCAAACAAGACAAATTAGATTTTTTGAGCACGTTAAAAGAGACAGCAGCCTACTAAAAGTAATATTGGAAGGGAAAATACAAGGTAGCAGAGGCAGACCAAGATTAACATGGACGAGTAACATCAACAGACGGACAAATCTGCCTACAACAACCTGCACTATCAAAGCAAGAGATAGAGCGGGATTGGCGCTCTATAGTAGTCAACCTTCGATGTGGAGACGGCACTCAATGATGATGACAAAAGCACAAATGCTGGCCAGGAAGAACCTAACGAAGAACAGTGCACATGAACAGTGTTGGCCAGACTGGGAGAACCTAGAAAATAGTGTCAGAGAGCGTGCTAAATTTAGGGACCTTTGCTGTTAGAAAGAGATACCGCAAGGAGTGTTGTGCTGGATTATTGCTTGATTGCTTGCGTTCGCCCAATGACTAAAGGAGTGCACCTCTTCGTCATCCACCCTTAAAAGGACGTTAAGTGGGCGTGTTTGCGTTGGGTTGTCGTTTGCAGTATAACTGTGAGATTTGCGCCTTTCGACCCAACATATTCTACGAAATTTTTTTGTGCCGGATTGTCTTCCCTCTTCGATCCTTACTCTTTCGCCAGATTAGACAGGTTGGTCTCTTACTAGAGGCACCTCAAAGAGCTGGAGCTGGGTTTGATTGGTTCTGGTTCACCGATATTGACGCAAGCGATCATTTGTGGGTCGCTGACAACTTCCAGCTCTGCTGCTGTGAGGCGCGCCTCCGCCGGTTGATTTATTAGTCTTTAGATTAGACTGATGTCACTACAATTGGACCATTCCCATGTCCGCTCCGCCGTCAGTTCCAGTAATCATCCCAGTGTTTATTATGATTATTATACACATACAGCTTTACTCACTATTTTGAGAACATGAACTTACCATGGAAATGTTTCTCTACAGATCCCAAACAATAGATAATATATGGACAATAATAGTAAAAATAGTAAAGTCTATAATATTTGCATTCACAACTGCTATCAGGTGACCACACTTGTACATAATAAATATTTTTTTTAAATACAAGTAAAGTAAAGTAATGTAAAATAAAGTAAAGTAAAAAGATTCCCTCCATGATTGCCAGGCGTGTGATGAATATGGTGTTAGTATCATCATTTTTCTACTACCAGGCCACAATTTTGGATAAAATCGTCGGTATTACGCCAGGCCCCATTTAATTCGCAGAAAAATCTCTGCTACCCATATTTAAAGGCTGGGTGAACTCAGAAGCCTTGTCGGTTGAAAAAAAAAAGTCCACGACTTCTGGGGGATGAAACCATGACTCTTCTGATAGGAAGCGAGTGCACTAACCACTCAGCCACTGATGCTCTGGTGTTCTCTGAAGAACAAAAGGGGACGACGTAAAGCTAAAAACAAAATTATGGAGAACTAAATGAGCTATAGGTTCTACACGTGAACAAAAGATCCATGAACTAGCATCTGTTGCAGAGAGCTTATAACCGGGAAATAATCCAGGTTGTTAATCTCTATGGAGCACATTCGCGATTATATTTCAACGGCCGTGATCCTTTCAACAAGCTCAATGTAACTTTTCTCTTATAAACACACACACATACGGCACACACACACACATATACACACACTGTTACAGTTATTTTTGGGCTAAGGCAAAGAAATTCTTTTTTTTTTAATTATTTATTTAAATGATTTTGGTGGTGAAAAGAAATTGTCAATAAAACGGCGCTTCAAAATATGGCATGATAACTTATCTTTCTCAATGGCCTAGCTCAACTGCCAGTGTATGGTTCCCCCCGTATGTTGTGTGACTGCCTTACATAGTGAAAGAGATCGTAATGACATACTTAAACATAATGTCACAAACTTCACACTGGCTGGTCTCAACATCCGTAGAAAATTTTCTTTAATATTTTTTCCCTGAAATGTCTCTCTCTCTCTTTCTCTCTCTTTCTCTCGCCTTCAGTCTCTCTCTTTCTCTCTCTCTTTCTCTCGCCTTCAATCTCTCTCTCTTTCTCTCTCCTTTTCTCTCTCGCTCCTTCTCTCTCTCTCTCTCTCTCTGTCCACTTCTCCGTGTACCCCGTGAGTGTCGAGGGAGATAGAAAGTTAAAACTCTTGCCTTTATGGTAACCTCAACCATTGTCAGTTAATGTTGGTGTAGCTTTCCTCAGTTGCTGTCGGTCCATCTTACGGTGGGTCTTCTCCTTCCGTCTTCTCTCTTAATATATGTTTTGTATGGTATAAAAGGCAGTCGCGATAGCTCAGTGGTTAGTGAACTGGACTAGAAAAGGAGAAGGCGCTGGCGCAGAACACAGTGCAACGTATTAACGGGTGTTCAGTCAGAGTGGGTCTGGCGGACTCTAAATGTGACGTTCTGTCTGTGGGGGCGATCAACACACTTAACCTGACAGCTGACTTCATGTGGGAGCCTGGAATCCTACTCTGACTGAGTCCTGATCGCAGAGAGAGAGAGAAAAGAATTATGTGCCACATTTTGAACAAACCTGAAATACGGTTACTTATATCGCCCCAATGGGCGTATCCTGTATAACATATTCGTGTAATGGTAATGTGGCCTATACAACAACGACGGATAATTATTAGTTTCTAATAAGCAAACTCAAGAATTTTTGCTACATCTTTATGTAGAACATTTAGAGAAAGACGTGATTAAAGTATCCATTTAACTGAAATGTCTATGTTTTTGAATTGAAGCCTTTGAAATGTGGATATATAGAAATGTGGATATATAGAAATGTGGATATATAGAAATGTGGATATATAGAAATGTGGATATATAGAAGAATAGGTAGAGTTGGATAGAAGGAAAAGAAAACAAACGACGAAGTCTTACAACAACTAAAACTGCAAAGAACTACTAAACACAATTCAAACAAGACAAGTGCGATTTTTGGGCCACGTTAAAAGACACAACAGCCTACTAAAAGTAATCATGGAGGGGAAAATACAAGGTAAAAGAGGCAGAGGCAGACCAAGACTAACATGGACGAGTAACATCAAAAGATGGACAAGTCAATCTATGACAGCCTGCACCATCAAAGCAAGAAACAGAGTGGAATGGCGATCCATGGTAGCCAACCTTCGTTACGGAGACGGCGCTCGATGATGATGATGATGATTTTTTTTCTCTCTTAAAAAAGACACGCACATTCCGATATACTAGTTCCGTCTCATTTTCCCACCTTTCCCTCACATCTCTCTCTATCTCTCTTACACACACATACACAAACGTACCCCTACCTCCCACCCATCACACACACCTTCCACCTTTACCTCACATACAATAACACATCCCGCTAATCCCACACACACATCTTCTCCTTCCTCAATCCACACACATACAATCCCCTCTCTCATCCAACACACATACCTTCCCCTTCCTTATCTCACACACATACCTTCCCCTCCCTCATCCGACACACACCATCCCCTCCCTCATCTCACACACATACCTTAACCTCCCACACACACACCTTCCCTTTGCCTCATCCCACACGCACAATCCCCTCCCTCATCTCACACACATACCTTCCCCTCCCTAGACCACACACAAACACAATCCCCTCCCTCATCTCACACATACCTTCCCCTCCCTCATCCTACACTCTCTCATCTCACACACATACCATCCCCTCCCTCATCTTACACACACTATCCCCTCCCTTATCCCACACATACCATCCCCTCACTCATCCCACACACACTTTCCCCTCCCTCATCCGACACACACCATCCCCTCCCTCATCTCACACACACCATCCCCTCCCTCATCACACACACACCATTCCCTCACTCATCTCACACACACATAGCTTCACCTCCCTCATCTCACACACATAGCTTCACCTCCGTCATCCCACACACGCCATCCCCTCCTCATAACACACACATACCTTACTCTCCCTCATCCCACACATACAATCCCCTCCCTCATCTCATACATACCTTCCCTTCTCCCATCCCACACACACCATCCCCTCCCTCATCTCACAAACACATAGCTTCACATCCCTCATCCCAGATACATACCTTCCCCTCCCTCATCTCACACACATAACTTTCCACTCCCTCATCCCACATACATACCTTCCCCTCCTTAATCCAACACATGTACCTTCCCCTCCCTCATCTCACACACATACCTTCCCCTCCCTAATCTCACAAACACATAGCTTCACATCCCTCGTCCCACACACACCATCCCCTCCCTCATCCCACACATACCTTCCCCTCCGTCATTCCACACACATACCTTAACTTCCCTCATCCCACACATACCATCCCCTCCCTCATCCCAGACACATACCTACCCCTCCGTCATTCCACACACATACCTTAACCTCCCTCATCTCACACACATACCTTCCCCTCCCTCATCCCACATACATACCTTCCCCTCCTTAATCCAACACACATACCTTCCCCTCCCTCATCTCACACACATACCTTCCCGTCCCTCGTCCCACACACACCATCCCACCTTTATCTCACACACATACCTTCCCCTCCCTCATCTCACACACATACCTTCCCCTCTTTCATATCACACACATACCTTCCCCTTCATGATCTCACACACATACCATCCCACCTTTATCTCACACACATACCATCCCCTCCCTCATCTCACACACATACCTTCCCCTCTTTCATATCACACACATACCTTCCCCTTCATGATCTCACACACTCACCATCCCACCTTTATCTCACACACATACCATCCCCCTCCCTCATCTCACACACATACCTTTCCCTCCTTCTACCCACACAGACTCACACTACTCTTCAGCCCCATTGTGGTCACTCTGTGGAGTCGATAATGCGCAGATTTTAGTTCATCAAAAATGTTTGTTTAATGAGCTCACAAGGAATATTTAATGCGGACAGGTAGGAAAGGATGATTAAGCCACCTCTGTGCTTTTAAGGCAATGAATGGAAATGAGCATTCCACCAGTTTTCAAGGAGGCGTGATATCGAGCTAAACTATAAGCCGGCGTATGAGAGGCACAGTCAGATCACACGCTCCTCGGGTATAGACTAAAAGGAGCCACGGTTCGGTAGAACAGTGGTTAATAAATTGGAGGAAAAATTTTAAAAATTGGAAAAAATGGTATGTTAGAAGCTTTACGTGATTAGTGGACGACACAGATTAAACGACGTTTCGGCCCAATAGGCCTTCAGCGGGAACAAAAAAAAAAACACACACACACACACACACACACATGTAAGTAAAACGAATAACGAAACATCCAAAACAAAAATAATCGATATTGACCTGCTGAGATTAAGAGATCCGGTTCGAGACTGATCGGGCGCTTTCAGGCACACGCCATCAGAAGGTTAGTTGGAGGCTGTCATAGTGGTGCGTTTGTATCGTCTTTCCAAGCTGTAACCGGACCATTTTGCTTACGTGGTTTCGCTATTCTCATTCTTCCAACTTTAACTTGAGACCAGACATTTGTTTCTTATAAAGAATAATATATCTGAAGTTGTCGTCTACAGGTCAAATGAGTTAGAAGAAGAGATAGAGAGGGCACAAATATAACAGTGAGTGTGTGAGTGAGTGAGTGGGTGGGTGGGTGGGTTGGTTGTGAGGTGAGTGAGTGAGTGGTGGGTGGGTGGGTGGGTGGGTGGGTGAGTGAATGAGTGGGTGGGTGGGTGGGTGGGTTGTGAGTGGGTGGTTTGTGAGTGAGTGAGTGGGTGGGTGGGTGGGTGGGTGGGTTGTGAGTGAGTGGGTGGGTGGGTGGGTGGGTGGGTGGGTGAGTGAGTGAATGAGTGAGTGAGTGAGTGAGTGGGTGGGTGGGTGGGTTGTGAGTGAGTGAGTGAGTGAGTGAGTGGGTGGGTGAGTGAGTGAGTGAGTGAGTGAGTGAGTGAGTGGGTGGGTGGGTGGGTTGTGAGTGAGTGAGTGAGTGAGTGGGTGGGTGAGTGAGTGAGTGAGTGAGTGAGTGAGTGAGTGAGTGGGTGGGTGGGTGGGTGGGTGGGTGGGTGGGTGATTGAGTGAGTGAGTGAGTGAGTGATTGAGTGAGTGAGTGAGTGAGTCAGTGAGTGAGTGAGTCAGTGAGTGAGTGAGTGAGTGAGTGAGTGAGTGAGTGAGTGAGTAAGTGAGTGAGTGAGTGAGTGAGTGAGTGAGTGAGTGAGTGAGTGAGTGAGTGAGTGAGTGAGTGAGTGAGTGAGTGAGTGAGTGAGTGAGAGTACACGTGAAAATTACTGAGCAACATAAAGCTTCAAAAGAAGATATTTTGTGTGTGTGCGTCTGTGCGCGCACTCGTGTGTGTGGAGTATGACTGCATCATTTTTCTGTTTTCTTATTCAAAGCAAATGGATATGACTGTTTATTTAATATATGATTTGAATTTTTTTTTCTGTGTTTAATTTTTTGCCCATATTTTATTCATGGTTTGCGAATCCTGAAATATATTCATCCCATTTATAGAATAATATATTAATCTCCTCACATTTCGATATAAGCAAAATCTTAATGATTATCGCCTATTATAAATGTATCATAAAATGTTCAGTCACTAACAATAGCCATACCCTTGGACATCGCGATGAAGCCAACTTGCATAAGTTTTATGAGATAGTCATCATCATCATGTGCCATACCGGTTGGCGTAGGCGATCATGTCCCTCCACAATCTTCTATCTACAGTGCATCGTATCAGTTCTGTTGTTGACTGTTTTCCATGCCATGACACCAAGCTATCCAGTATTTTCTCTCTTTGTCGTCCGCGATCTCTCTTTCCTTTTATTTTGCCAGTTTTAACCAAGTATTCCAACTTTCCTCTTCTCATGATGTGCCCGAAAAATGTTGATTGCTTCTTTCTGATGTTTTTTAAGAGCTCCCTTTTTGTGTTGGCCTCTTTGAGAGCTTCCTCATTGGTCTTTTAGCTGTCCAGGGAACTTTCAACATTCTTCTGAGAAATCCCATCTCTGTGGCCTCTAATCGTCTTTTCATTTGATTATCTAATGTCCATAATTCGCTTCCATAGGTCAGAATTGGTTCTGTATAGCACCGATGAACTCTCTTTCTCATTTCTATTGACATAGATTTGTTGTATCACATATTTTTCATTTTCAGAAATGCTATTTTGACCTGAGCTATTCTGCTTTTTATTTCCGTGATGCATCTTCCAACTAATGTTTTTATTTGCCCAAGTATTTGACGCGAAGCACTTGTTTCAAATTTGTGCTGTTTATTTTTATGCTGCATGCTGGTGATGATTGTTTCTTTGATATAACCATTACTTCTGTTTAATGAGATAGTAAACTAAGATTTAATGAAAACTCTGACTTTTAAGAAAACTGTGAAAATGATTTTCACGAATTAGCATCCCCGAGAGATAATTACAGGAATCGTGACCCATGTGTCTAGAACGAGTGAGCGATCAAAACCGTGTGTTATCCCTCCCTGAAAAATGTAACTAATATTTACACGACAAATGACGCGCCATCGGAAAGTAAAAACGCCCTCTGAACACAGCTCGGTTACGGAGAGAAGTAACAGCATATACAAACACGAGCGAGCACAAATCAATCCAGGCATGACTGGAGCCTATCTGCAAGCCAGCAATTATTCCTGGCACACTTTTGCAACACTCACCTCCACCTAATTATTACCGCCGGTATTTGTTGGGTGAAACAAAATTATTCACACCGGTATTGATCATTCGGGTCACAGGAAGGGGAAAAAAAATTATTTTGCTTATATTGTAGTTGGTTCTCATCATTATCTTGTGTCGTCTTAGCATCGATGTTGGTCACACCGCTAGTTCACTCCGTCTTTTGTATTGATGGGAGCCGCGATAGCTCAGTGGTTAATGAACTGGACTACAAAGGACAAAAGGTCGGATTCGATCTTGAACCACGGCATCCGGTTTAACTCAACTTTAAATGGGTAACGGATTTTTTTTTCTGGGAAAGTAAAGCGGCACGGGTAATTAATAATGATCAAATTACCCAAAAAACCATGTGCCGAACATGCTGACACCATATTCCCTATACACCACTTGGCGTGACGGGGCTCTTTACTTTTTCTTGTTACTTTTGCATTGATGGTACAGTCTGTTATCAGTTGCTCTCTCCATCTTTTCAATATAGACAGTCCATCTTACAAAACATAACACAACGAGCTTTTAATAAACATTGTAAGAATGACTGACTCTTGTAGGGCGGACAACATAAAAGATGGATTGATGGAATATTCGATACTCTAAGAAACATAACATCAGCAAAGGCCAACAGAAGATCGCAAATTACATCTTCCCTCGACGCTGAACGACATGAGGAAGTAAATAACAGCAAGAATTATATCTTCCCTCGACGCTGAACGACAGATGAGGAAGAATATAACAGCAAGAATTATATCTTCCCTCGACGCTGAACGACAGATGAGGAAGAATATAACAGCAAGAATTATATCTTGCCCATGTAACGGCTACCGGCCCCCTAACCACGTGCGGAGGAAAAAGGAATATAATCTCCGTCGCCTGCCTCGTATGTCGTAAGAGGCGACTAAAGCCGTTGGGAATAAGGTCTTCGCCTGTGTTACGGTGTTCGTGCGTATGAGCTGAAACCATTTTCAGTTATTTTTCATGTGTGTGGTGGGCGTGCTTCATACTGGAGAACCTGCTGGATAAGGAATCTGAGCAATATGGAGTTGTCCTTTGTGCAATGAAGACTATATGTGGACTAAATAAACTAAACTAAACTAAACTAAACTAAGCTACGCTAAACTAAACTCATCACCAAGCACCGGACCTGATGGCGTAGGTGATCATGTCTCTCCACAGCTTTCGATCTCGGCAGCTATTTATCATTTCTGTTGTTGACCTTCTGCCAAGCCATTCTCTTAAGCTGTCTGTTATTTTTTCTCTTTGCTTCCCTCTATCTCTTCGTCCGTCAATTTGTTCCAGTTGTTACAATATATCCCAGCTGTTCTCTTCTCATTACATGGTCAAAAAATGATGATTGTTTCTTTCTTATATTGGAAATTAGCTGTCGTTTTGCTTTGGCCTCTTTCAGAACGTTTTCATTACTCTTCTTAGCTGTCCATGGTATTTTCAACATTCTTCTGTAAAACCACATTTCTACAGACTCCAGTGATTTTCTTGTCTTTTGTCCTATTGTCCATGATTCACATCCATATGTTAAGACTGGCTTTACATAACATTTAAGAACTCTTTTTCTTGTTTCTATTGTCAAAAATGGATTGCATAGTATCTTCTTCATTAAAATAAACTAGACTAAACCACAAACTGCTTCTCACTTTCTGCTTTCGGATACTGACATGCAATGTAACTGGATACTTGTACCAAATTTGTTCATGTTTAATTGTCCATTTTGACATTTCTAATTGCCTGTAAGAGGCCTTCTTTATACAGACCGCCTAAGTCCCACGTGTGTAAGAAGGTGGGTTCTAGCTTGGCTTGAGTGTTGCATTAACAAACTCTTAAAACACATCTCCAATACCTCGGGTTTTGTGTGGTCGCGGCTGTGGCTGGGTAATGAAGTCGAGCCACAATCGTTTGTGTGAATAAATTAAGTCAAACAGATTTCACAATTCAAGGCGCACATATTTATAGTTCGCAAATAAACTGCCGTTTTACTAATGATTGGACATTTCCCATAGACATTTAACATATATATAGCACTCGTATGACAGAAAATGAAATAGATATTCATGTGGTTTGATAATGAAAATTCTCAAGAACACATATGACCAGATAATGAAAATAGACCCCAGACACATATTACCTGATATGAAAATAGACCCCAGACACATATTACCTGATAATGAAAATAGACCCCAGACACATATTACCTGGTAATGAAAATAGACCCCAGGCACATATTACCTGATAATGAAAATAGACCCCAGACACATATTACCTGATAATGAAAATAGACCCCAGACACATATTACCTGATATGAAAATAGACCCCAGACACATATTACCTGATAATGAAAATAGACCCCAGACACATATTACCTGATAATGAAAATAGACCTCAGACACATATTACCTGATAATGAAAATAGACACTAGAATACATATGGTCAACTAATGAACATAGACTCCAGAACACATATTAACTAACAATGAAAATAAGTTTCAACATTCATATGTCAAGATAAAGAAAATAAACACCAACATTCCTGTGACCTGGAAGTGAAAATGAACTCCATTCTTCTTCTTCTTTCTCCTCTTTTCTT
Organism: Megaustenia siamemsis; assembly: GCA_032433765.1. Classification (NCBI taxonomy): domain Eukaryota; kingdom Metazoa; phylum Mollusca; class Gastropoda; order Stylommatophora; family Ariophantidae; genus Megaustenia; species Megaustenia siamemsis. The sequence continues at coordinate 55,605,326 of JAVIAB010000008.1, forward strand.
TCTCATTTGTTTTTCAGCAGTCAATGGTAAATATAATTTGCTGTCTTTTGCTCTTCTCTTCGCCTCTGCTACTGGTATGTGTCCTAGTGCTTCTAAAATTTTGTCAATCCTTTTTTTTTCATGGTCGACCCTTTCGTTTGGTGTTCTCGCAACGTTTATTGAAAGTCCATAGTGTTGTGTTTTTATCTTTCTGCCTTGTCATGTGGCCAAACCATTTTATCTGTAGTTTCTTTATACATTCTTTGCAGGGGTTATTCCTAGCTTTTTTTTCTCAGAAGGACTTCATTTTTTATCTTATCTTTCAGGCTGTCTCCTGTCATTCGTCTAACACGAACCAGAATTCATACGACTGGATAATGAAAATAGGCTGATGTATACTAATGAAGTTTGGAGTAGGGTGGGGTGCTGAATATGGGGCAGGTTAGCAACATTAACGAAGCTAGAAGACCTTCAGCTTGAGAACGATACATGAGCACATCGGGCCTTACAGCAACAAGGGAAGTTCGATGAGCTGGATGTTCAAACCAAACCGGATTGAAGTCAATCCGGCATGAGACTAATGCGTGCATTCAGGGTAAGCTGAAGTCAATCCGGCATGAGACTAATGCGTGCATTCAGGGTAAGCTGAAGTTAATCCGGTATGAGACTAATGCGTGCATTCAGGGTAAGCTGAAGTCAATCCGGCATGAAACTAATGTGTGCATTCAGGGTAAGCTGAAGTCAATCCGGTATGAGACTAATGCTTGCATTCAGGGTAAGCTGAAGTCAATCCGGCATGAGACTAATGCTTGCATTCAGGGTAAGCTGAAGTCAATCCGGCATGAGACTAATGTGTGCATTCAGGGTAAGCTGAAGTCAATCCGGCATGAGACTAATGCTTGCATTCAGGGTAAGCTGAAGTCAATCCGGCATGAGACTAATGCTTGCATTCAGGGTAAGCTGAAGTCAATCCGGCATGAGACTAATGCTTGCATTCAGGGTAAGCTGAAGTCAATCCGGCATGAAACTAATGTGTGTATTCAGGGTAAGCTGAAGTCAATCCGGCATGAAACTAATGTGTGCATTCAGGGTAAGCTGAAGTCAATCCGGCATGAAACTAATGTGTGCATTCAGGGTAAGCTGAAGTCAATCCGGCATGAAACTAATGTGTGCATTCAGGGTAAGCTGAAGTCAATCCGGTATGAGACTAATGCGTGCATTCAGGGTAAGCTGAAGTCAATCCGGCATGAAACTAATGCGTGCATTCAGGGTAAGCTGAAGTCAATCCGGCATGAGACTAATGCGTGCATTCAGGGTAAGCCGAAGTCAATCCGGCATGAAACTAATGCTTGCATTCAGGGTAAGCTGAAGTCAATCCGGCATGAAACTAATGCGTGCATTCAGGGTAAGCTGAAGTCAATCCGGCATGAGACTAATGCTTGCATTCAGGGTAAGCCGAAGTCAATCCGGCATGAGACTAATGCGTGCATTCAGGGTAAGCTGAAGTCAAATCACAAGTAACACTAAAATGACTGCTTTAAATTCCTGACTCAACTTATAGTCTTCAAAGTTGTTATATAAAATATAATTAAATATGTTGTTTTAATATTTCAGAGAGCAAGCACATTAGATATCGCTTGGCTACATACAACAATGCCTACTTTCAATTCCTGACTCGACTTATAGTCTTCACAGTTTTTATCTAAAAAATATTTAACTCTTTCAGTAGGGAAGGTTTTTATCAACTTATTGGTAGAGATTTCTGAGACAACATTTTTTTTCATGTTTTTAAATATGAATCTACATGTTTATATTTATCTAACACTTAACATATTATACATACATTATTAGATAATTCAACAATGAATTATGTTTCACCAATACCAAAAAGATACAATGAATAGAAATGACAATGAAAAGAAAAAGAGATAAAAATGAATATGGTTTTTGATGACGGTTTACGCTAATCAAATTGAGAGTGAAGCACTGTGTGGTAAAATTTGCATAACCTAAATCAGCATGGTCATGGTGCGTCGAGACATAGTAAAAGTAAAGTACCCCCGTCATGCCAAGTGGCGTGTAGGGAATATGGTGTTAGTGACCATAAATGTTACAGACCTTCGGCACATGATTTTTGGGGTAATGTGGTCGGTATTACGCCCGTGTCGCTTTACTTTACCAGAAAAAATCCGGTACCCATTTAAGGCTGGGTGAACCCGGAAGCCGTCGGTAGGAATCGAACCCTACCTCTTGCCTTTTGTAGTCCATTTCACTAACCACTGAGCTATCGCGGCTCGACGTCGAAACATGAAGTAAAAGAATTAAATAATGGTTGTTTTAATCGTTCAGAAAACTCCCTGTTTATCGCATGTCTGCATACAACAATGCCTGATTTCAATTTCTGCTTCAACTTATCAACATTTAAAAATAGAATATTAGATATGTTGTTGTTTTCACCGCTCATAAAGCGCTGTATTAACCTCGTTGCTACAGATCACAATATGCTATGTTGGCGGATGCGCGAATCGCAGACATGGTCATGGACAGTTCCACTGTGTGGACTGCTTGACGTCACAAATAAGCACTGCGTTCTTAGCTTTTTAGCTGAAACTTGTCTAGAGACGACACAATTCAGTCCTTTGAGTGTGTGTGACACATGCAATGAGGTTATAATGAAATATAGCCGATAGGCTGTCGGGGTCTGTCATTGTTAAAAATGGACATGTATGACGTTGGAGTGGCTTTAAAAGAACACCTGTCACTGGATGGCGAAAAGGAAGCTAGGGAAAACCCACACGTCAACCAAATTTTGGAACACTGTGTCACAAGGGGCGAAAACAGGAAAAGCATGACCAGCGGAAAAGAACGCAACACGTTCAATCAATGCAGCCTACAAACAATCAGTAGACGATCATTTCGAGGTTGCTGGAACGGTCAACAGAGCGGATATGGGAATGTCCCGACTGCGGTGACGCCAGTCGAAATTAAAGACTAAAACATGCAGTTTATATGTTAACCTAACGATGTGGTGTTAAAGAACTGAGATAGTTGCTAATTGTGTTTATGACTTCTAATTATTTTATTTGCGAGAGAATATTAATATATGATGTCATAGTATGTGTATAAGTTGATGTGATTGAGATATTGTGTGAATTATGGATGATTCGTGTTACGTTCTACTGAACAATTTCTGAAAACATCCAGAAAGAAGAATAGACATTTATACTGATGATGACATTGTTGCTGTTGATCGTCATCTTACATGTGAGTTGTGACAGAACTGTGTAACGCTGTTTATTGTTTATTGATTCTTGGTATTAGCCAAAATGTAAAATACATATAACATAACATTTGTTTTTAGAAAATAGGTAATTTATTAATGTTTAACGTAATATCTCAAAATAGGTGAAATTTATTTATTCACGTTTAATGTAATATTTCAAAATAGATGGAATTTATTTAGTCACGTTTAACGTAACACTTCAAAATAGATGGAATTTATTTAGTCATGTTTAACGTAATACTTCAAAATAGCGGTCGGTAAACTTCAGAGCTTACCTGTACAACAACAAAAAACCCACAACATGCCATAGCATGGCACCTCAAACTATACAACTGACGAAGCCAGAGATGACATATTTCTCCTCTGCCACGCTACTCGGCACAAACAGTAGGTTAAAAGAAATATAAAAAAAACAAACGAAAGAAATAAATAAACTATAGTATCTTCAGTGATAACACACATTAGAAAAACGGCAGTCTGGACTTTAGGGCATGAGTGGAGAATATGCCGACTGGAACGGTAAATAACAACCTGGGAAAAAGGTCAGATGGTGATAGGTAGACAAAGGACAATATGTTGGACGGTATGACCATATAGCACGGGAATAGATTAACGGTGGAACTGTTTCACAGCGCATAAGATTGAAGTATATGGAGGGGCATGATGCCGCTTCCTAGATAGATCACGAATCAATGGATGGCGTAATATTGAACATGTGGTAGTGTTAGTCGTCGGATTATCGCACATCCAATAACCGTTTAGTGACAAACGACAATTACAAACAGCAGAAATAGACTCAAGATGCAACAAAGCTTGTCAAATCATTGAACAGCTATTACCACTAGTGCCCAAAAAGGAAATAACTCTAGAGGCAAAACGGGGACTGTACAATACAATCTTCATCCCAACGTTGTGCTACCAGGGCCAGACCTGGACCCTAGATACAGAACAATACGAATCATAATCGCAAAACTGAGATGAAATGTGTTAGGCGAATGACAGGAAACAGCCTGAGAGATAAGAACAGAAATGAAGAACTGAGAGAAAAGCTAGGAATAATCTCATGCCATAGAATATATAAAGAAACAACAGATGAAATGGTTAGGCCACGTGAAAAGACAGAAATATCAAAACAAAACACAACGAGCCTTCAATAAATGTTGCGAGAACACCAGATCCAAGGGTCGACGACGAAAAAGATGGATTGACGGAATATTAGAAACACTAGGAAATATAACAACAGCAGAGGCGAACAGAAAAGCAAAAGATCGCAAGTTATATCTCCCCCTCGACGCTGAAAGACAAACGAGACAAAAGAAAGAAGAAAAACCAACCATAAACGATCAGATCTTTTCCCCAGCAATACCCGCAACGTGAAACAATAAACTGCTTCACAATTCTTACCCGTTCTCCTCGTAATGCTCCGGAATCTAGGCAACATCACACTTGTCTACATTGAAACTAATTACCATCGGGTTTTTTTAATAGGAAAAATGTAATGGAACTTGTTTACCTCGTTCCTTAAAGCGACAAAAAGTCGCAGGTAATATCGCACCAGATATTTGAGGTATTTGTGTACTTACATAGACAACAAATGATAAATAGCATTTTCATACCAACTTTGTGCTATGAAAGTCAAACATGGACCCTTTCTAAATCACATTTAAAAAGATCAATAGATGTGAGATGCGATGCTTGAGAAAAGTAACAAACAACACAAGAAGAGATAGAATACCAGATGGAACCATAAGAAAAATGGTAGGAGCAAAACCTTGCCAAGAATATATAGAACAACAACTTAAATGGTTTGGCCACCTGGCAACAAAGGAAAATCACTAATTCAGACGGTTCGAGAAGCTCAAGAACGACAAATGATATAACCACGACACCTTTTAGGTATCAGTGAAAAGAGAAAAGAAGATGTACTTACATTTCTACTATCGTTATCAACAAGCAAAACATCAGAATGTGAATTACGCCAAATCTATGAGTAGTTTTTAGTTAGTAATATATGTATGTATGTCAGGACAAATAAAAGTCTCATATTGTTTACCTGAACGTGTTCCGGACTGTTCAGGATGAGAAAAGTCATGATTTCTAATATTTGCCATTTTCGTGCACTTTTCGTTTTTGTTCTTTTACAGCGGATAACAGAATACAATTAAAATATATTTGCCCTATTATTATATTATATTATATTATATTATATTATATTATATTATATTATATTATATTATATTATATTATATTATATTATATTATATTATATTATATTATATTATATTATATTATATTATATTATATTATATTATATTATATTATATTATATTATATTATATTATATTATATTATATTATATTATATTATATTATATTATATTATATTATATTATATTATATTATATTATATTATATCATCATATAATTATATATAATCATATCATTATATTACATCAGACGGGAGATGAACCACAGAAATAAAAAGCAGAATACTCAGGTCAAAATAGCATTTCAGAAAATGAAAAATATCTTTTGCAACAAATCTATGTCAATAAAAATGAGAAAGAGAGTTCATCGGTGCTATATAGAACCAATTCTGACCTATGGAAGCGAATCATGGACAGTAGACAAACAAATGAAAAGACGATTAGAGGCCACAGAGATGGGATTTCTCAGAAGAATGGTGAAAGTTTCCTGGACAGCTAAAAAGACCAATGAGAAAGTTCTCAAACAGGCCAACACAAAAAGTGAGCTCTTAAAAAACATCAGAAAGAAGCAATCAACATTTTTCGGGCATATCATGAGAAGAGGAAAGTTGGAATACTTGGTTACAACTGGCAAAATAAAAGGAAAGAGAGATCGCGGACGACAAAGAGAGAAAATACTGGATAGCTTGGTGTCATGGCACGGAAAACAGTCAACAACAGAACTGATACGATGCACTGTGGATAGAAGATTGTGGAAGGACATGATCGCCTACGCCAACCGGTATGGTACATGATGATGATATTATATTATATTATATTATATTATATTATATTATATTATATTATATTATATTATATTATATTATATTATATTATATTATATTATATTATATTATATTACATTATATTATATCTTTCCAGCATTTATCACATTTCTTGGGTGTGTTGAGTGTATGTGTATCGTTGTGGGTTGCGTGACGGTAGGATTGAAGAATAAAGGCTGCATGCCCATAGCAATCGCCCCAAGGTTTTCAAGTCGGAGTATCTCACTCAAAATATATTTTTTTTAAATAAAAACCTTTTTTTTAAACTTTCGGCGATTTAAGCCCCGGTAAAGCTCGACCAACCGCCCTGCCCTGCCAGATAATTAAGCAAAAATATAACATCGCCTTTGATTTGTTATTTAACACCAACAATTTAACGCACAAATAATATGTTGTAACAAATGACGTTATAGAGCGTTGCAAATCATGTCATTTTTTTAGTTAGTTCCCTTGCTACAGTTTGCCTGTGTGCGTATTCACAGACACCTGGGGGGCATAACTCTCACTGATTGTATTCATCAATTTTTCAACATTCATTCAATTAATTTGTGCATCCTTGTTCAAATCTATGACACTTTGGTTCTAGATCCTAGTCATAATACCTCTGCCCATTTGAGAAAGTAATGAAGCGAATAGTTGCATTTTCCCAACTGAATGCATGGTGTCCCTTGCGGTAAGGGGAGAAAATATTGGTATGAATTGTCGTTCCTGTATAGAAGGGGAAAGTACTCTGTATATTTCTGAAGTGAATTGACTGATAATGATTATTATTTTGAGAAGTTAGCATGGGTGTGTATGATTGTCTGGATAATTGTGCGTGTGTTTATATGTGTGACTGTAAATGCTGTTTATTTTTCTTTCTGTATGTGAGCCGATGTTTTCATGTGATAGTGTGTGTGTGTGTGTGTGCGCGCGCGCAAACAGTCTGTGTTCGCAAATTGTTTATTTGATTTATTGTGATTTTTCAAAGGTTTATGTGTATTGTGTAGATTGTATGGATTGTGTGGATTGTTAGTTTGTAAATGAGAGAGTTAGGGAGGTAGAAACCATATGTGTATATAACATTTAACATATTCATATATATGTCGGCGTCGTAAAGAATGTTCTTGCTTGTGTGTACATTAATAACAATGTGTGCCAAGACTATATTTGTGGCAGCTAGTGTGAATCTAGTGTCAAGATGTGTTTCTCTTTGTGTGCATCTAGTGTCAAGATTTGTTTCTCTTTGTGTGAATCTAGTGTCAAGATGTGTTTCTCTTTGTGTGCATCTAGTGTCAAGATTTGTTTCTCTTTGTGTGAATCTAGTGTCAAGATGTGTTTCTCTTTGTGTGCATCTAGTGTCAAGATTTGTTTCTCTTTGTGTGAATCTAGTGTCAAGATGTGTTTCTCTTTGTGTGCATCTAGTGTCAAGATTTGCTTCTCTTTGTATGAATCTAGTGTCAAGATGTGTTTCTCTTTGTATGCATCTAGTGTCAAGATTTGCTTCTCTTTGTGTGAATCTAGTGTCAAGATTTGTTTCTCTTTGTATGAATATTGTGTCAAGATTTGTTTCTCTTTGTGTGTTGTTTCTTTTTGTGTGATTCTAGTGTCAAGATGTGTTTCTCTTTGTGTGATTCTAGTGTCAAGATTTGTTTTTCTTTGTGTGTTGTTTCTCTGTGTGTGATTCTAGTATCAAGATTTGTTTCTCTTTGTGTGAATCTAGTGTCAAGATTTGTTTCTCTTTGTGTTGTTTCTTTTGTGAGCTCGAGTGTCAACATTTGTTTCTCATTGTGTGTTGTTTCTCTTTGTGTGATTCTAGTGTCAAGATTTGTTTCTCATTGTGTGATTCTAGTGTCAATATTTGTTTCTCTTTGTGTCTTGTTTCTTTTTGTGTGATTCTAGTATCAAGATTAGTTTCTCTTAGTTTGTTGTTTCTCTTTGCGTGATTCTAGTGTCAAGATTTGTTTCTCTTTGTGTGTTATTTCTTTTTGTGTGCTCTAGTGTCAAGATTTGTTTCTCTTTGTGTGTTTGTTTCTCATTGTGTGATTCTAGTGTTAAGATTTGTTTCTCTTTGTGTGATTCTAGTGTCAAGATTTGTTTCTTTTTGTGTGAATCTAGTGTCAAGATTTGTTTCTCTTTGTGTGTTGTTTCTAGTTGTCTGCTTTAGTGTCAGGATTTGTTTCTCTTTGTGTATTTGTTTCTCTTTGTGTGATTCTAGTGTTAAGATTTGTTTCTCTGTGTGTGTTTGTTTCTCTTTGTATGTTTGTTTCTCTTTGTGTGATTCTATTGTTAAGATTTGTTTCTCTTTGTGTGTTGTTTCTCTTTGTGTGTTTGTTTCTCTTTGTGTGATTCTAGTGTTAAGATTTGTTTCTCTTTGTGTGATTCTAGTGTCAAGATTTGTTTCTCTTTGTGTGTTTGTTTCTCTTTGTGTGATTCTAGTGTTAAGATTTGTTTCTCTTTGTGTGATTCTAGTGTCAAGATTTGTTTCTTTTTGTGTGAATCTAGTGTCAAGATTTGTTTCTCTTTGTGTGTTGTTTCTTTTTGTCTGCTTTAGTGTCTGGATTTGTTTCTCTTTGTGTGTTTGTTTCTCTTTGTGTGATTCTAGTGTTAAGATTTGTTTCTCTTTGTGTGATTCTAGTGTCAAGATTTGTTTTTCTTTGTGTAATTATAGTGTCAAGACTCTGTTTGTAACTAGGCGTGATTCTAATGTTTGTGTGATTGTACTATCAAGACTACTGTTTGCGACTTTTTGTATGATTCTAGTGTCAAACTCTAGTGTCTGGATTTGTTTCTCTTTGTGTGTTTGTTTCTCTTTGTGTGATTCTAGTGTCAAGATTTGTTTCTCTTTGTGTGATTCTAGTGTCAAGATTTGTTTCTCTTTGTGTCTTGAATCTTTTTGTGTGATTCTAGTATCAAGATTAGTTTCTCTTAATTTGTTGTTTCTCTTTGCGTGATTCTAGTGTCAAGATTTGTTTCTCTTTGTGTGTTATTTTTTGTGTGTGCTCCAGTGTCAAGATTTGTTTCTCTTTGTGTGTTTGTTTCTCTTTGTGTGATTCTAGTGTTAAGATTTGTTTCTCTTTGTGTGATTCTAGTGTCAAGATTTGTTTCTCTTTGTGTGTTTGTTTCTCTTTGTGTGATTCTAGTGTTAAGATTTGTTTCTCTTTGTGTGATTCTAGTGTCAAGATTTGTTTTTCTTTGTGTGATTATAGTGTCAAGACTCTGTTTGTAACTAGGCGTGATTCTAATGTTTGTGTGATTGTACTATCAAGACTACTGTTTGTGACTTTTTGTATGATTCTAGTGTCAAACTGTGCTTGTGTCTGTGACTGCTAGTGTAGTTCTCTTGTCAAATTTGTGTCTGTGACTGCTAGTGTAATTCTCTTGTCAAATTTGTGTCTGTGACTGCTAGTGTAATTCTATTGTCAAATTTGTGTCTGTGACTGCAAGTGTATTTATCTTGTCAAATTTTTGTCTGTGACTGCTAGTGTAATTCTCTTGTCAAATTTGTGTCTGTGACTGCTGGTGTATTTATCTTGTCAAATTTGAGTATGTGACTGCTAGCGTATTTACCTTGTCAAATTTGTGTCTGTGACTGCTAGTGTAGTTCTCTTGTCAAATTTGTGTCTGTGACTGCTAGTGTATTTATCTTGTCAAATTTGTGTCTGTGACTGCTAGTGTAATTCTCTTGTCAAATTTGTGTTTGTGACTACTAGTGTATTTATCTTGTAAAATTTGTATTTGTGACTGCTAGTGTAGTTATCTTGTCAAATTTGTGTCTGTGACTGCTAGTGTAATTCTCTTGTCAAATTTGTGTCTGTGACTGCTGGTGTATTTATCTTGTCAAATTTGTGCATGTGACTGCTAGCGTATTTATCTTGTCAAATTTGTGTCTGTGACTGCTAGTGTAATTCTCTTGTCAAATTTGTGTCTGTGACTGATAGTGTAATTCTCTTGTCAAATTTGTCTGTGGCTGCTATTGTAGTTTCTTGTCAAATTTGTGTTTGTGACTGCTAGTGTATTTATCTTGTCAAATTTGTGTCTGTGACTGCTAGTGTGGTTATCTTGTCAAATTTGTGTCTGTGACTGCTAGTGTATTTATCTTGTCAAATTTGTCTGTGGCTGCTATTGTAGTTTTCTTGTCAAATTTGTGTCTGTGACTGCTAGTGTATTTATCTTGTCAAATTTGTGTCTGTGACTGCTAGTGTGGTTATCTTGTCAAATTTGTGTCTGTGACTGCTAGTGTAGTTATCTTGTCAAATTTGTGTCTGTGACTGCTAGTGTATTTATTTAGTCAAATGTGTGTCTGTGACTGCTAGTGTATTTCCCTTGTCAAATTTGTGTCTGTGACTGCTAGTGTAGTTCTCTTGTCAAATTTGTGTCTGTGACTGCTAGTGTAGTCCTCTTGTCAAATTTGTGTCTGTGACTGCTAGTGTAGTTCTCTTGTCAAATTTGTGTCTGTGACTGCTAGTGTAGTCCTCTTGTCAAATTTGTGTCTGTGACTGCTAGTGTAGTCCTCTTGTCAAATTTGTGTCTGTGACTGCTAGTGTAGTTCTCTTGTCAAATTTGTGTCTGTGACTGCTAGTGTAGTCCTCTTGTCAAATTTGTGTCTGTGACTGCTAGTGTAGTTCTCTTGTCAAATTTATGTCTGTGACTGCTTTTGTAATTCTCTTGTCAAACTGCGCTTATGTCTGTGACTGCTTGTCAAGCTATGTCAGCATTTATCTTTGCCCATGTATGTGGTTACTTTACAATAAGACTCCACATTTTACTTGCTATCCGTCCCCTACTTAACCACATTCATCGTACACACATATTGTGTAGTTCATGTTACTCAGGATTCACAAGTGACACCTGGTGCGGTAATATATGTCCTCTTTCTCTGGTCAAAGATGCCACCAAGAGGCGCACTCAGCTCATCCGATAAAACGAAAGAAAAATAAGAAAGAACTCTGTCACGCTCCAAAGCGTATGGAAAATAATTTATGTCCGAAACTATATATTTTGCTCATAGGCTTATTTTTGGGTACAGTATTATTTATAGTTTTTCCGCCATTTTTTTTAGATCTGGGTGTTTTGTATTCTATCTCGGAATTTTGTGTTTAATGTATATAGTTTGTTAGTTATACCTGATGAAGGCTTTTGCCGAAGCGTTGTGGCTTGTCCTGCCTTTTTAAAAATTTATTTAGCTGCTCAACACCAATTTATGTTTATTTTCTTTCTCACTATTTTATTGATAGATTGCAATAAATAATAATAAATATATCTCAGTTCTAAACGAAGGTGTCGATATCTAATTGAGTCTTAGTAAACCTACAAGTTTCAATTAAACTCAATCTCTTGCCCTAAGTGGGTAGGGTTCGAACCCAACCGACGACTTCCGGGTTCACCCAGACTTAAATGGGTACCGAAATTTTTCTGGGAAAGTAAAGCGGCACGGGCGTAAAACCGACCACATTACCCCAAAAATCGTGTGCTGAAAGTCTGTAAAATTGATGGTCACTAACACCATATCCCCTATACGCCACTTGACGTGACGGGGGTACTTTACTTTACTTTTACTTCTTGCCCTAAGTAGACTAGCTCACTAATAACTGCTCAACCACGGCCCATGAGAAAACAAAAGCTTCCGGTAATGTCTGGACAAAAGACCACACAGAAGGCGCTTGACAATGCCGGCAAAGAATTCACCTGAGAAATGGCTATGCGCACTCAAGAAGGAGACCAGTTGTTTTGGTAAGGCTGTTCTCCTAGGCACAACAGCTCTGGTTACGAACAAAAGATCTATCTATCTATCTTTCGTTCGCCTGAAGCATTGTCTATATCTGCAATGTCGTTTCCTGTATAAATGTTACTGTCTTTTGTAATTCTTGCAGTGGCCCATATAGTTTGTCTGTAGTGTTGTATCTATGGGCCAATGGATTTTCCTCAGTCTACTATATTCAGTGCAGTCTTGAAGTATGTGTTCAGCAGTCTGGGGCGCCTGTCCACATGTACAAGTAGTTGGTGCCGATCTTGAATTTTGTATACATGTGACTATGGAGTCGATTGTGTCCTGTTCTGAGACGTATAATGATAACTTGTTCATATCTATTCATATTATAAAAGGCATCCTGATTTGGGGCTTGTGGTCCTCTGATTGATTTGATTATCTGTTTCTTATGATGGTATGTAACAGGTGTATCTAGTTGTGTGCCTGTTGAACCTTCCTTTGCCAACTGATCTGCTTTCTCATTTCCTGGTATTCCACAGTGAGATGGGATCCACTGCAGGGCAACCCTGTGGTGCTTGCAGAGTTCAGTCAATAAGGTCTGCAGATGTGGTAATTTTCTGGATTGTAGTGCCTGGAGTACTGATCTTGCATCTGTCAAAAACACTACAGGCTGCGGGCTAAGATTAATGTTCAGCAGTTTTTCTATTGCTAACTTTATTGCTTGTATTTCTGCATCATAATTGTGACAATATTTCCCTGTTGCTATTTTATTCATATCCCTAGTGTTATTTGGGTATTCTATATATGCACCTGCTCCCCATTTTTTACTGCATTCTGTGCTGATCCATCTGTATACACACGAATCATAGGTCTTGTGGGTATTCTTCATCCAGGAAACTGAGAGTTATTGTTTTTCGCTGTAGACTATTCTGTTCCTCTTTATCAACTATTCCTTTCACTTCTGTCCGTATTTGAACTGATAATCCAGATTCCTCTGTCCAGGGAGTCTGTTCTGGTATGGGCAGTAGGGGGTTAACAGCTCTTGGCATGTCTGGTGTTTGTCTACTAATACGCTTGGCTTGGTGGATAAAACTGCTTCTCTTAAGTCGTCCAATGCAAGATTTTGGAATCGGTCCTTCATTGGATGTCTCGGCATGCAAGCAAATTTTTCTGCCTGTATCAGCACCTTTGTGTCCCTCCGTTCTCTCAGTGCTGGTATCCTCCACAATTTCTCCATCTCTAATATTGGTGTTGATTTCATTGCTCCTGTGATGACCCTAAGTGCCTGGTTTTGTACTTTATCCAGTTCTTGAAGTGTGGTGTTTGATGCTGAACACCATGCAGATGATCCATATTCTAAATGTGGGCGTATACTCTGTTGGTAAACTTTACTGAGTATTTTCCCACTCGCACCCCACGTAGTTCCACACAGCTTTCTTAGAATAGCCAATTTTCTCCTTGCTTTTTGGGTTGCCTTATTTATCTGCTGTTTCCAAGATAGTTTGTTATCAAATGTAACTCCGAGATACGTAGCCTGTATGTCTTCTTTCACAGGCTCATTGTTTATATAGATGGCTCCTGCTTTTTGTTTTGGGGAAAGAGTGAAAAGTGTAGTACTGCATTTGTCTGTATTGATGCTGATACACCATCTATTTGTCCATGAATTCAGTGCATTCATAGCTCTTTGTAACAATTTGGAGGCCACTGTTGCATACTCCTCTGTGCACCACATTACCAAGTCATCTGCATACATTGCCACTTTGATACCATGTGGTAGTTCAGTAACTAGGTCATTGATGTAGATCAGAAAAAGTGTTGGACTGCTAGTGTAGTTCTCTTGTCAAATTTATGTCTGTGACTGCTTTTGTAATTCTCTTGTCAAACTGCGCTTATGTCTGTGACTGCTTGTCAAGCTATGTCAGCATTTATCTTTGCCCATGTATGTGGTTACTTTACAAATAAGACTCCACATTTTACTTGCTATCCGTCCCCTACTTAACCACATTCATCGTACACACATATTGTGTAGTTCATGTTACTCAGGATTCACAAGTGACACCTGGTGCGGTAATATATGTCCTCTTTCTCTGGTCAAAGATGCCACCAAGAGGCGCACTCAGCTCATCCGATAAAACGAAAGAAAAATAAGAAAGAACTCTGTCACGCTCCAAAGCGTATGGAAAATAATTTATGTCCGAAACTATATATTTTGCTCATAGGCTTATTTTTGGGTACAGTATTATTTATAGTTTTTCCGCCATTTTTTTTAGATCTGGGTGTTTTGTATTCTATCTCGGAATTTTGTGTTTAATGTATATAGTTTGTTAGTTATACCTGATGAAGGCTTTTGCCGAAGCGTTGTGGCTTGTCCTGCCTTTTTAAAAATTTATTTAGCTGCTCAACACCAATTTATGTTTATTTTCTTTCTCACTATTTTATTGATAGATTGCAATAAATAATAATAAATATATCTCAGTTCTAAACGAAGGTGTCGATATCTAATTGAGTCTTAGTAAACCTACAAGTTTCAATTAAACTCAATCTCTTGCCCTAAGTGGGTAGGGTTCGAACCCAACCGACGACTTCCGGGTTCACCCAGACTTAAATGGGTACCGAAATTTTTCTGGGAAAGTAAAGCGGCACGGGCGTAAAACCGACCACATTACCCCAAAAATCGTGTGCTGAAAGTCTGTAAAATTGATGGTCACTAACACCATATCCCCTATACGCCACTTGACGTGACGGGGGTACTTTACTTTACTTTTACTTCTTGCCCTAAGTAGACTAGCTCACTAATAACTGCTCAACCACGGCCCCATGAGAAAACAAAAGCTTCCGGTAATGTCTGGACAAAAGACCACACAGAAGGCGCTTGACAATGCCGGCAAAGAATTCACCTGAGAAATGGCTATGCGCACTCAAGAAGGAGACCAGTTGTTTTGGTAAGGCTGTTCTCCTAGGCACAACAGCTCTGGTTACGAACAAAAGATAATTTGCAAGAAAGTCAATAATAACAATAGCTAGGAAAGCAATTGCAAATATGTTCGAGCTAATTTTAGACGCGCACACTGAGACGGGAGGTGGATAACACAGTGCAGCACGACTCTCAATGTGAAGGAAGGTTGTTGATTGTGAATCTGCCTTGGTACGATTTCCGGATCCTCCAGTTAGTCAAGACGGACGATACCACCGTAAAGGAGAACTGCGGGGATGGCTGGGGAGGACTTGTGAAATAGTTGTCATTTCGCGCTGCGGGGATGGCTGGGGAGGACTTGTGAAATAGTTGTCATTTCGCGCTGCGGGGATGGCTGGGGAGGACTTGTGAAATAGTTGTCATTTCGCGCTGCAGGGATGACTGGGGAGGACTTGTGAAATAGTTGCCATTTCGCGCTGCGGGGATGGCTGGGGAGGACTTGTGAAATAGTTGTCATTTTGCGCTGTGGGGATGGCTGGGGAGGACTTGTGAAATAGTTGTCATTTCGCGCTGCAGGGATGGCTGGGGAGGACTTGTGAAATAGTTGTCATTTCGCGCTGCAGGGATGCCTGGGGAGGACTTGTGAAATAGTTGTCATTTCGCGCTGCAGGGATGCCTGGGGAGGACTTGTGAAATAGTTGTCATTTCGTGTCGCAGAGATGACTTGTCGCAGAGATGACTTGTAGAAGAGTGGCTATTTCGCGCTGTGGGAATGACTCAACCAAATGAAAGATATGAACTACTCTGCCAAATTAGCCAAAGGTTTCACTTTAGGGATTTTTTCGCCATCGCTGTTGGTGTTCGTGCGTTTTTGGCTGCATTTCCTTGAATAATCGTTCGTTTGTATGTGCATCCATTGTTGTGTGTGCTACGTCATCATTATAGACGATAGTATATCCCTAAAGGGGCCGTACCTTCGCAATGAAGGGAGAGATAATGGCATTTTTTTCGTGATTTTGTATCCCTGGTCTGACTCCCGTCATCATCAAGTACCGGGCCTAGTGGCGTAGGTGATCATGTCTCTCCACAACTTTCGATCTCGGCAGCTATTTATCATTTCTGTTGTTGACCTTCTGCCAAGCCATTCTCTTAAGCTGTCTGTTATTTTTTCTCTTTGCTACCCTCTATCTCTTCGTCCCTCATTTTTCCAGTTGTTACAATATATTCAAGTTGTTCTCTTCTCATTACATGGCCAAAAAATGATGACTGACTCCCGTAGACTCATGTTAATCAGGAGGGATGTTGCCTAGATTCCAGTGAACTACGAGGAGGTCGAGGGTAGATTTGTGAACTAATTTATCTTTTCACATTGCGGCTCCTGCTGGGGAGGGGATCTGATCGCTTATGGACCGTGGTTCGATTCACGATGAGGATAATCCGACGGTTAACAAGTAAAATTACCAATTGAGAACGATCAGCAGGGAGGCGCGTCAAGTAGGCTGAGCTGTTCAGCGTCCCAATATTTAAGCGCCATAATTACACACACGTTCCTTTTAATTTCTCACACATCGAACACACTCCTTTTAATTTCTCACACATCGAACACACTCCTTTTAATTTCTCACACATCGAACACACTCCTTTTAATTTCTCACACATCGAACACACACCTTTTAATTTCTCACACATCGAACACACTCCTTTTAATTTCTCACACATCGAACACACTCCTTTTAATTTCTCACACATCGAACACACTCCTTTTAATATTTCGCTGCAGTTTAGTCATTGATGTTAGAATTATTTAGAAAATGCCGAGTTGCGAAAGAAAACCTGTTTTCATCACAATTGTACTAAGAATATTTCTCCGATAAAGCACTCATCAAGTTTTGACTGACAACCCTTTATCATAAAACACACTCTCCACCGCACAATTTTGATATAATCCGTGATTATTCAAATTATCAATATCCCTTATATTGATTAAATTATACAGATTATTAATTATATTTGATCAGCATTAAAGTCTGTTTATTAATTATTTTAACTCTACAAAAACTTACACTTTAAAAAATTAATTAGTAACAAAAACGTACATCGTTTAACTCTAAACGCAATAAAAAAAATTAATATCTTTTAAATTAAAAAGCAACAAAAACGTATATCTTTTAACCCTTAAACGCAACAAAAATTTATTGATATCTTTTAATTTAGAAAGCAACAAAAACTTACCTTTTTTTTATTAAAAAGTGGAAAAAAATTGAGCAATAAAAATATTAAAACGGGGTGGCTAGAAAGTAGGGCTAAAAATTGTACTATCCGCCTAGATAAATGCTACTTATGTGCAATTGTCCTAATGCATATATTAATACATATCTGCAATTGTGCTATTATTGCATGTCGGTTTTCCAATGCCACGGCATTCAGACAGCTCTCAATTTCTCTTTGCACTCCTCTCTGTGAAAATGTTTCCCAATACTTGATCTCCGGAAACTGTTTTAAGTTCAGTGTCATTGACATGGATGTTAAGTGAGTCATGTGGTCTTTATTGTTTCTTGTGTCTCTCTAATGCTCAAGTCGACGTCTTCACATTTGTAGCTGAGTGTGCAGATAGGTGATGTGGCAATTTATTTTCTCTTTTGAAGTTTGCTCTCAACTTTCATCATTAAAAGAGAGAAAATAAAGCTCATTCAATATCACTGTAATTTTGGAGCGGAGCAAACTAATGTTGAGCGGTGCACCGCAGATGATAGAGAAACAAAGATATTAAATCATCACTAATAAACAGGTCCAAATAGTGATATATATATTATATATATATATATATATATATATATATATATATATATATATATATATATATATATGTATATATATAATGTCCAGATTATGTTCTTTTTTACCTTGCTGCCACTATTTGCAGATTTTTATTAGTGTTGATTTAATATATTTTATATTATATATATATACCATATATATATATATATATATATATATATATATATATATATATATATATATATATATGGCCTTTGGCGTCTTGACAGACGGTTGGTAGCAAGCAATCATGGTAAGTCAGTAGTTTGGTAAAGCATTAGTGTCTCATACTGGGTGCTGCTTTACTGAACATCTTTTCTCGTGGCTGAATTTGCCAGTCCTGAACAGACAGATCCATCCGCAGAACGAGCAAAGTGTATTTGTGATACCTGGCCTTAGCTCTTTTAACTTGAGCTTTTTGTCTTCTGAATTTGATATCAGCACTGTCTCAAAAGTTGCTGTGATTTTTTTTTTATTTTGCTCTCCGTGTGCTACGATCTGCAGCCACATTTTCCCACTTTCTATCACTTATAGAAAATTCCCTCAAGGAAGTCCTGCAAACATCCTTATATCTCATATCACGATCTAAAATTATATCCTAGATAAGTCAGTCCCATATCACGATCTAAACATCCATCGTAGATGATTCTGTCCCATATCACGATCTAAAGATCTAGCCCAGAGGATTCTGTCCCATATCACGATCCAAAGATCTAGCCTAGTTGATTCTGTCCCATATCACGATCTAAAGATCTAGCCTAGATGATTCAGGCCATATCACGATCTAAAGTTCTAGACTAGTTGATTCTGTCCAATATCACGATCTAAAATTCTAGCCTAGTTGATTCTGTCATATATCACGATCTAAAGTTCTAGCCTAGTTGATTCTGTCCCATATCACGATCTAAAGATCTAGCCTAGTTGATTCTGTCAAATATCACGATCTAAAGTTCTAACCTACATGATTCAGGCCATATCACGATCTAAAGTTCTAACCTACATGATTCAGGCCATATCACGATCTAAAGTTCTAGCCTAGTTGATTCTTTCAAATATCACGATCTAAAGTTCTAGCCTAGTTGATTCTGTTAAATATCACGATCTAAAATTATTGCTTAGTTAATTCTGTCCCATATCACGATCTAAAGTTCTAGCCTAGTTGATTCTGTCAAATATCACGATCTAAAGTTCTAGCCTAGTTGATTCTGTCAAATATCACGATCTAAAATTATTGCTTAGTTGATTCTGTCCCATATCACGATCTAAAGTTCTATCCTAGTTGATTCTGTCCCATATCACGATCTAAAGTTCTAGCCTAGTTGATTCTGTCAAATATCACGATCTAAAATTATTGCTTAGTTGATTCTGTCCCATATCACGATCTAAAGTTCTAGCCTATTTGATTCTGTTATATATCACGATCTAAAGTTCTATGCTAGTTGATTCTGTCCCATAACAAGATCTAAAGTTCTAACCTAGATGATTCAGTCCATATCACGATCTAAAGATCTAACCTAGATGATTCAGTCCATATCACGATCTAAAGTTCTAACCTAGATGATTCAGGCCATATCACGATCTAACCTAGTTGATTCTGTCTCAAATCACGATCTAAAGTTCTAACCTAGATGATTCAGTCCATATCAAGATCTAAAGTTCTAACCTAGATGATTCAGGCCATATCACGGCCTAAATTTCTAACCTAGATGATTCAGGCAATATCACGATCTAAAGTTCTAACCTAGATGATTCAGGCCATATCACGATCTAAAGTTCTAACCTAGTTGATTCAGGCCATATCACGATCTAAAGTTCTAGCCTAGTTGATTCTGTCATATATCACGATCTAAAGTTCTAGCCTAGTTGATTCTGTCCTATATCACGATCTAAAGTTCTAACCTAGTTGACTCTGTCCCATATCACGATCTAAAGTTCTAACCTAGATGATTCTGTCCCATATCACGATCTAAATTTCTAACCTAGATGATTCAGGCCATATCACGATCTAAAGTTCTAACCTAGATAATTCAGGCCATATCACGATCTAAAGTTCTAACCTAGATGATTCTCTCCTATATCACGATCTAAAGTTCTAACCTAGTTGATTCTGTCTCATATCACGATCTAAAGATGTAGCCTTGATCATTCAGGCCATATCACGATCTAAAGATCTAGCCTAGATCATTCAGGCCATATCACGATCTAATGTTCTAACCTACATGATTCAGTCCCATATCACGATCTAAAATTGTAGCCTAGATTATTCTGTCCCATATCAAGATCTAAAGATCTAGCCTAGATGATTCTGTCCCATATCACGATCTAAAGATCTAGCCTAGATGATTCTGTCCCATATCACGATCTAAAGATATAGCCTAGATGATTCTGTCCCATATCACGATCTAAAGATCTATCCTAGATAATTCTGTCCCATATCACGATCTAAAGATCTAGCCCAGATGATTCTGTCCCATAATTTAAAAAAAGTAAAGAGCCCCGTCACGCCATGTGACGTATAAGGAATATGATGTTAGTGACCATAATTTTTACAGACCTTGGGTACATGATTTTTGGGGTAATGTGGTCGGTATTACGCCCGTGTCGCTTTACTTTCCCAGAAAAAAATCAGGTAACCATTTAAGGCTGGGTGAACCCGGAAGCCGTCGATCAGGATCGAGCCCTACCTCTCAGGTCTCTCTGATAGAGACCACGATATAAAGATATAAACTAGATAATTCTGTCCCATACCTCGATCTAAATACCTAACCTTGATAATTCTGTCCCATACCAAGATCTAAAGATCTAACTTAGATAATTTTGTCCCATACCACGATCTAAAGATCTAATTTAGATAATTTTGTCCCATACCACGATATAAAGATCTAACCTAGATAATTATGTCCCATACCACGATCTAAATATCTAACCTAGATAATTCTGTCCCATACCACGATCTAAATATCTAACCTAGATAATTCTGTCCCATACCACGATCTAAATATCTAACCTAGATAATTCTGTCCCATACCACGATCTAAATATCTAACCTAGATAATTCTCCACAGAAGAGTTAATCAAAGAGAATAAGAGTCACAGAGAATGGATAAAATATTAAAAACAATGAAAACGACATAATTGGTAGGCGTCAACTTCGCAGACGCACATAGATATCAAACATAAGAGAAAAGAGGTAAGGTGGTAGTTGCAGAGAGATCTCCAACATAAGAGAAAAGAAGTAAAATGGTAGTCACATAGATATCTCCAACATAAGGAAAAAGAGGTAAAATGGTAGTCACACAGAGATCTCCAACATAAGAGAAAAGAAGTAAAATGGTAGTCACACAGATATCTCCAACATAAGGAAAAAGAGGTAAAATGGTAGTCACACAGAGATCTCCAACATAAGAGAAAAGAAATAAAATGGTAGTCACACAGAGATCTCCAACATAAAGAAAAAGAGGTAAAATGGTAGTCACACAGAGATCTCCAACATAAGGACAAAGAAATAAAATGGTAGTCACACAGAGATCTCCAACATAAAGAAAAAGAAATAAAATGGTAATCATACAAAAATCTCCAACATAAGGAAAAAGAAGTAAAATGGTAGTCACACAGAGATCTCCAACATAAGGGAAAAGAAGTAAATAGGTAGTCAAACAGAGATCTTCAACATCATGAAAAAGAGGTAAAATGGTAGTCAACATTAAAACTGTCTCAACGACCTAGGAAGATACATGAGTTAGAGGTTTAGCGTGACTGGACCTGAATGTATCAGACAGAAATGGCTTGATTGTTGTGGAACAGTGGGATGGGGAGGGTCAATGGCAAGGTCGACTTTATCTACAATAAAAATAAACAACAGCTTAAGACCACACACTCTAAGGTTCACAATCCGAAGGGGCCTTACATTTGTTACAATTGTTATCTATGATAGTCCTTCTGGTGTTCTCCAAGAGGCCCTCCAGGTTTCATCTAACTAAAGCAGTTTAGGGTCTGACCTACATCCGGGCCTGGGATGGGGAGTGCCAGAATTGTCGCGGAAGACATCACTTGCCTTTACTACAGTTAGTTTGATAATGAAGGTCATGGACGTATCAAGGAAATAACTTGGCTAGAGACAAGACATCTATCCTCCACATGTTTTCACGGTGATTCAATGAGTATCCTCAGGAAGGTAGATATGGTCTTTGCTCGATAGCTGTGGTTAGAGTCTCTGAACATGTCAAGGCGATTAAAATCGACTTCATTGTTTAGTCATCACATTCAGGTGAAGTCAGTCAGGTAGAAGACGGATTGAACGGGCAGACTTGCTGGTTTGGCGTGAAGAATTCACGAATAATGGACTGAGTTGACATTGTAAGCACCCTCAAGGTGGCATGAGTGATTCAGATAACGAATGTGAGTCTACAATCTTGAATAGTTAACAATTGCATCCCGTCAAAATGGGTGAATCCAGACAAGACCGTTAAGGGAACTAAAGAGAAACAGACAAATCAACACAGAAATGGGGTTGTCAATCGCTAAGTAAACGAAGATAAAAATAAGAGTTTCCGTGAACTTACGGGGATGTATGATGTGCCGTGAGGATGATCTGTCCACTTACTGATTGACTTCACGGGCAAACAATCAGAGTGTTGTGATGCCCTGATTGATCCATCATTTAAATTGTGTGTTTGACTAGCTGAATTTGGTGGCTTGCAGTCAACCAAGCTGATAAAATGAATGTGTACTTTGTTCACTGGCAACCGCTGTGGTTATTGATCTGGGCTACTAGGGACATCATGGCGGCTTTAATTCATTCGGACGACTCGTATATTCACCTAAACTTAAACGGGTAACGATACATTACCGGGTTGTGTCTATAACAGAAAGGCGGCCTGGCGTTATATCCAACCATAACATATGATTCAGTCCATAGCAAAACATGGACAAACACTATACCCCCCATAAAGGCCCGGAGGGAACCGTTTACGCTACTTTTAAAGGTCTTTCTATGTTATGGGGCGTTACCTCAATAACATGAAAGTTGAATGCTTGCTTTACTCGCGACCATGTCCTGCGAGGTTAACGTGTTTTCATATTTATACGACGGTGGCTATAAAAGTATAGGAAAGGTAGTATTTAAGCAGACAGATCATCTCCATTGCTCTTTGGATAACTCCGCCGTGCTCTGATCCTCTCGACAGCACATACCCCAGCATGCAACACCGCCAATACACGTTTTCGGAAGCACTGAAGATAAGTTTAGGTCAGATGTAGGAACTTGATACCATAGGAAAAAACCTTAAAAATGGAGTTGGTAACTGAGTAGGTAACTGAGTTGGTACCTGAATTGGTAAATGAGTTGATAAATGAGTTGGTAACTGAGTTGGTAAATGAGTTGGTACATTAGTTGATAACTGAGTTGGTAACTGAGTTGGTAAATGATATGGTAACTGGGATGATAACTGAGTTTGTAACTGAGTTGGTAACTGAGATGTTAACTATGATGGTAACTGAGTTTGTAACTGAGTTGGTAACTGAGATGGTAACTGAGTTGGTAACTGTGTTAGTAAATGAGTTGATAACTGAGTTGGTAACTGATATGGTAACTGAGTTGGTAACTGACATGGTAATTAATTTGGTAACTGCGTTGGTAAATGAGTTGATACCTGAGTTGGCAACTGAGATGGTAACTCAGTTGGTAACTTGGATGGTAACTGAGATGGTAACTGTGATGATAACTGAGTTTGTAACTGAGTTGGTAACTGAGATAGTAACTGTGATGGTAACTGAATTTGTAACTGAGTTGGTAATTGAGTTGGTAACTGAGACGGTAACTGAGATGGTAACTGATATGGTAACTGAGATGATAACTGAGATGTTAACTAAACTGGTAAATGAGTTGGTAACTGAGACGGTAACTGAGACGGTAACTGATTTGGTAACTTAGATGGTAACCGAGTTGATAACTGAGATGGTAACCGTGTTGGTAATTGAGAAGGTAACTGAGGTGGTAACTGAAATGGTAACTGAGTTGTTACCTGAGTCGGTAACTGAGATAGTATGTGAGTTGTTAATTGAGATGGCAACTGACTTGGTAACTGAGTTGGTAACTGAGATAGTAATTTAACTGTTATATGTGTTGGTAACTGAGTTGATAACTGGAATGGCAATTCAGATGGTAACTGTGATGGTAACTGAATTGTTAACTGAGTTGGTAACTGAGTTGGTAACTGATTTGGTAACAGAGTTGGTATCTGAGTTGGTAACTGAGATAGTAATTGAACTGTTATCTGAGATGGTAACTGAGTTGGTAACCGAGTTAATAACTGAGATGGCAACTGAGTTGGTAACTGTGATGGTAACTGAGTTGGTAACTGAGTTTGTAACTGAGATGGTAATTAAGTTGGTAACTGAGATGGTAACTGAGATGGTAACTGAGTTTGTAACTGAGATGGTAACTGAGGTGGTAACTGAAATGGTAACTGAGTTGTTACCTGAGTCGGTAACTGAGATAGTATGTGAGTTGTTAATTGAGATGGCAACTGACTTGGTAACTGAGTTGGTAACTGAGTTGGTAACTGAATTGGTAACTGAGTTGGTAACTGAGATAGTAATTTAACTGTTATATGTGTTGGTAACTGAGTTGATAACTGGAATGGCAATTCAGATGGTAACTGTGATGGTAGCTGAATTGTTAACTGAGTTGGTAACTGAGTTGGTAACTGATTTGGTAACAGAGTTGGTATCTGAGTTGGTAACTGAGATAGTAATTGAACTGTTATCTGAGATGGTAACTGAGTTGGTAACCGAGTTAATAACTGAGATGGCAACTGAGTTGGTAACTGTGATGGTAACTGAGTTGGTAACTGAGTTTGTAACTGAGATGGTAATTAAGTTGGTAACTGAGATGGTAACTGAGATGGTAACTGAGTTTGTAACTGAGATGGTAACTGAGTTGGTAACTGAATTGGTATCTGAGTTGGTAACTGAGATTGTAAATAAGATGGTAAATGAATTGGTAAAAATTGAGTAGATACTTATCTCCAAAAAATTATTGCTTTCATAGCAGCCACATTTGGCCTTATCTTTTCGATTGTTACTAGTAAATGATTTTTTAACATGCAAATTTAAGAAAGCTTGATGGTAATTTTCTTTCTCAGTGAAATAAATATTATTTTGGTCCGTTGTGGTGGGGCCCCTAAAAGGTGTGATGTCCCAAGGCCGGTACCTACTGTGTCTATTATGTTAATTCGACAGTGAGAGCTGACGTTTTAAATGAAGACCTCCCTGTCCCACTCAGTCTGTGTGAGATTCTGTGAAACGGAGTGTTCAGTTGTTAATACTCGTCTGTGTCTGTTTATGTGTGGATTAAAGAGATTGTAACTAAACCGTGTGTGTGTGTGTCCGGCTGTAGACATGAAGAAAAGAAAACATAATATAATGCGTGAACTAAGCAGAGAATGCACTACATATATAGAATGGTTTATTTGAGGCTTGTACGCGATGGAAATGTCTATATTAGCGACATTATATATAAATATGTGTGTGTATTAGTGTATATTCAAAACAAACGAGGAAATTAGAGAAATCGCCAGTCAACCACTAAAATCTTCAGTTATAAAGAAAAGACGATGATCATATGTTGGACATGTGATGAGAAGAGATAATAACCGAATAGCAAAGCAAGCTCTCATATGGGAAACAACAGGTAAGAGAAAAAGAGGAAGACCCAGAGAGACACTGAGAAGAACATTGATGAGAGAGGCAAGAGCAGCAGGATTCGGCTCCCTCAATGAGATAGAGCTGCTTGCACAGAACAGAGACAACTGGCGAGATTTGATAAAATATCTTTAAAAGAATTGAAAACTGCTAGAACAAAAATTCAGATAAGAGAATGAGTATCTTGGTCTACACCCTATGGGCCGGCTACGGCTCGAAAGGCCAATAGATAGATATATAGATTAGTGTATACTTCTTGTGTGCATTAGTGTATACTTCTTGTGTGCATTAGTGTATAATTCTTGTGTACATTTATATGAAAGAAAGAGAAAAAAATCAACATGCACCCAAATAACAAGAGAAAAACGAACATTAAATAACAAATACTGGACAATCAAAGAGATTAAAATCAATAAATAAACATGGAGTAGAAATTAAGCAGTAAAAATAGTTTAAGAAGCGCTCTGGGAGATGGGTCGGCACAAAAGTAATCGATAATTTAAAACATTATCATTTGAAGGGTTTTCATCATGAAATATTACTTTGAATCATGTTTCCATTAGTCTACTCTTATTTTGGTGCAAACCTTGATCGGGTATCAAGAATAACAGTTTTACGTCACATTCCTCTCTGTTCTCAGGTGAGAAAATAGTTTGTGAACTACCGACTGGTTGGACAGTTAGAACAAACTCATCGATTAGATCATCTATAGAACGCATGAACTACAATCTCAGTGGCGAACACAGATCTTCAACTTAGCTACTCCATTTGTTCCTGCCTTGTGCTCATTTAACCAATTATATTCTCATCTTCATGTTTCATATTTTGTTTAGTTCTCATTATTTTATCTGTTTGTTACTCGTTCGTTCAATATTTCCATCAACAGAATAAATAAGCACTAAATACACATATAACCTCTCATATAACCAAAGGGTGTGGAGTAGGTATCATATTGGAGGCACAAAAAGCAATAACGGTGAAAGGTTTTCGGGCAATATCTGACAGAGGACTTCCAGTCAATATGACGGATAGGCGACAGGGATCCGTTGAGGCACTGTCTGAAAAGTGTTCCTTGTTGTAGTTTCCTCATATTCCAAGTCCGGCTTGCTGCCGGAGTTACTGAGTAGTGATCTGTGCACACCGTGAGCTGTGTGATTCACCCTGATGGTGTTTCTAAGTTCAGATGATAATGAACTGAATGATAAGGTCAATGATGATATCGTATGACGAAGGACAGTTCAGATGCGTTCACTGTTGGTGCTATAATACGCCTTATGTCTTTTAGCGTGTGCTGTGTTTGCTACGATGAGGACTACAACTGCCTTTCTTTGTTTGGATATTCGATGAGATGTTAATTCGGATGATTCCACTGATACGGGCGGTTAAACAATTATGGACTTCCATTCGTTTCCATTGATACCAGGGCCTTCGAAAAACCATAGTCTTTTATTGACATTGAATAGAAAGCCAAAATATGTTAATCTCATGCAAGTTTATGCACCAACAGCAGACAGTCCAGATGAAACAGTTGACAAATGTTACTACGAGCTTAATATGGGACTGCGTCAATGAAAAACACATGAAAACACCATATTGCTAGGGGGTCTCAATGCAAAAGTAGGAAAGGAAAGAGTTGAAGAAGTGTTTTTTTTTATTATGACTTAGAGATAGAAGTGAAAAAGGTGACAAACTTATTAACTGGGCAAGAACACACAACGTGATGATAGGAAACACCTGGTTTAAGCAACATCCAAGACGTTTTTAGACGTGGAAAAGCCCAGGGGACAACGCACGTAATCAAAATGATTACATAATGATAAGCAATATATTTAGAAACAGTCTGGTGTGTGTGAAACGTAGACCAGTGACAGATTACAAGAGTGATCATGTACCAGTTGTGGGAAAGCTTAGAGTAAAATTAAAAGCAGCAAAACGAGCCTCAGTTAATCATTTATATCTACTCAAATCAGACAAAAGGTTACAAGACAAATATAACATCACAGTTCAGAACCGGTACAATCTTCAATAGAGAAGATACCAAGCATTGATGAACAGTGAGAAATGCTAACAGAATCTATGCAGCAAACATCAACATACCACCAGTGAGAACACATTTAAAAAAGAAATGGATGACAGATGGCATTTTACAGCTAATGGATACAAGAAAAAAAAGGATAACAAAGATGAGTATAAAAGTTTAAATAAAGCAATTTCATAAAATGCAATGAAGCAAAAGAAGCATGGCTAAAAGAGAGATGCAAAGAGATTGAGATGTAACAAAAAAGATATGCCAAAGCTATATACAAACAAACTGAAGAATTAACAGGAAGAAAAACGCTATCAAAAACTAAATGTTTAAGATCAAAAGGAGGAAAACTGTTCATCGAACAAGAAAGCATAAAGGAACGATGTACAGAATACATTAAAGATCATTATGACGATGACCGAACAGAAGTAAATATTACAGATAATGGGGAAGGACCAAAAATACTCAAAGAAGAAATGGAAGACCTTTGCACAATATTAAAAACAGGAAAAGCTTTTGATCAGATAATATAACTAAAGAAAATATTGGAACAATAAGTGATTTTGGAATAGAAATGGTAACAAAAATATTGAAGATACTACAACAGCCGATATATATCAGACGATCTGCTCAAATCAATATTCATAGCCCTACCAAAGAAATCGGGTGTGATTGAATGCGATGATCATCGAACAATAAGCCTTATGAGTCATATGACTAAGATATTACTAAGAATCATCATGCGAAGAGTGCGAAACAAAATCAGTCCAGAAATTAGCGATGAACAGTGTGGTTTTGTTAGAGATAAAGGAACAAGCAATGCCATTTATATCATAAGATCTGTAGTTGAATAGAGGTGAAAACAGATATATACTTTATGTTTCGTAGATTATACCAAAGCATTTAACAAAGTAAAGCACCAAGAAATAATCAAAATTTTAGAATGCGATAAACGTAGACAGTAAAGATCTAAGAATAATAAAGAACATGTACTGGCAACAAACAGCAGCCATAAGAACTGGAAACCAATTGGGAATGTTTCAACAAATAAAACAGGGTGTTTGACAAAGGTTGTGTGCTGACACCAGATTTGTTTAATATGTATAGTGAGATTATTTTAAGATCCATAAGGGGCATCCCTGGAATAACAATTACAAATCATAATATAAATAATCTAAGCTATGCTGATGATACAGTCTTAATCACTAAGATTGATAATGAGTTACAAAAAATGTTAGACATTATAGTGCAAGAAAGCAAAAATAAAGGACTCAGCCTTAATAGCAAAAAGACAGAGGTTATGATAGCAACAAAGAAAAAAAAGATATCACCACAATGCACAATAAAGAAAGTGGAACAATATTAAGAAAGGTAACTGAATTTAAATATCTTGGAACAATGTCAACCTCAGATGGTAGATGTACAACAGAGGTGGGATGCAGATTATCTCAAGCAAAAACAACTTTCCAAAAAATGAGGGAGATACTGTGCAATCCATATTTGATAATAGAAACAGGAATATGAGGGTTTTTTTAAGTTTTATGTAGAGCAAGTCTTAACATATGAATGTGAATCATAGACAACAGGACAACATACAAGAAAATCACTGAATGCTGTAGAAATGTGGTTCTACAGAAGAATGTTGAGAATACCATGGACAGCTGAGAGGAGTAATGAAAACGTTCTGAAAGAGGTCAAAGCAAATCGAGAGTTATTTTTTTTTTAATTATGAAGAAACAATAATCATGTTTTGGCCAAGAAATGAGTAGGGAACAGCTGGAATATATTGTAACAACTGAGAAAATTGACGAAGAGACAGAGGGAAGCAAAAACAAAAGATACCAGACAGCTTAAGAGAATGGCTTGGCAGAAGGTCAACAACGGAAATGATAAATAACTGTCGAGATCGAAAGTTGTGGAGAGACGTGATCGCCTTCGTCAGCATCCTTGGTACCTGATGATGACAACACATTTATTTCACAGCCTGCCATGAGTGCTAGGTCTGGACTCTAGACCAAACAAACATTACAAGAATAAAACACCATCAAAATTAAATGTGTGAGCAGCATGACAGGAGGCTGTCCACAAGAGAATACCAGAAACGAAATGTTCAGAACAAAGCTAGAAAAATACCTGCTACTGAAAGCATTAAGAGAACATAGATTAAAACTGTATGACCACAAGAAAAGACAGTAAACTCTAAATGTGACATAATAAGCCATCAGCAAACGTTATTTTGATCAAATGGCCGATCACAAAAATTTATAGAATTGATGGGATATTAGTGTCACTAGAAAACATGACAGCTGGATTAGGCAAAAGCATGAGATAAAGATGGCAAACTATATCACTCCTTGACGCGTGAAGGCAAATGTGGAAAGAAGTAGAAGAAAAACCTCTTTAACATGAATGCTTGTCTGTTTCTTACAGTTGCTGTTGTCATAAAGGATGACAATAAGATATATTTTAATTTATAATAATTGTGACTGAATGTGTTTCAATGCTGTAATACGACACCAAATGAGAGCATGGGCATTTACAGCACGCTCGGCAGATAGAATAGTCAAGGAAGACAGTTATATACACAGCTATTGTGTATGGTGTACACAGATAAGTTATGATCTCGAATAGCGTGACGATGGAGGTGATAGCAGTGACCAGGGCATTCATCTGGTTAGAGTCACAAGACTACACCCACGCCTGAATACTGAGTGATTCGATGAGCATGATAAGAAAAGTGGAGGCGGGATCTGTACGTATACAATGGGTAGAGCCATTGCAGAAGTCAAAAATACGTAAGGTCACCTTTGATTACGTCCCAGGACATGCGGGAGTACAGGGAAATTAACGAGCAGACAGGTTGGCTAGCTGCGTTATTGTTGTGGACGGTCAACCAACGGATCGGGCGGACATCATCAATGCCCTCCTGAAAGTGAGAAGGACTCAGGACTTCAACAGCCATGAGTCCACGTGACTCCTTCGGATGAAAGAGATGGGAGTTAAGATGGGCACAGCCAGAAACGAGAAATTTAGTGGGCGTGTAAGAACACTAATTAACCAACACAGAACTAGAGTCGTCAGTCGCTGGACACTTCGAGACTTGCTAAGGAAGGGATCTGAGCACCTATGGACATATTGGGAGTGCAATGATGATGACCTGCTACTAACTCAATAACTCTAAGATATATCTATATCTAAAAACCTAAAACCTAACATGTATTAGAATAACATGAATTATATATATTATAAATGTTATGTTTTAGCAGTTCTTTCTTGAACATTTCAGAATCACCTCTTATGATTCGGGCTTCTCGTTAGATTACTCGCGAGACCATGTGCTGTCACAGCGTTCCCAGTGTTTTTCTAATAGCCATGAATTTGCGTCGCACAGCCCCAAACATGCCGTTCTTCTTCTTCTTCTGCGATCATGACTCTGTCAGAGTAGGATTCCAGACTCTCTCACGAAGGCAGTTGTCTGCTTAAGTGATTCGCTTGCCCAGTATAGTTTCTCTTCCAGGGAGGTGGGTGTGGTCCACATTGAGCTTCTCAGGTCTGTGTACTGGGGTAATCCTGTACAACATGTTTTGTTGTCATATTGTCCAGTGTCCAGTGGCACTGGCTGGTAGTTCCTACTTTGTGTTTGGTGAACATGTGGTTTCTCATTCTGTTGTGGCCAGTGCGGAGGCGAAGTATGATGACTTGATCCCTCCTTGATAGTTGGAGGTATCCATCCCTCTCGTTATTCTTTGGGTGTTCTCGTTTCCATTTTTCATGAAACTGGCCTTTGATGATGAATTTGGCTTCATCGTAGCTGACCAGAATCATCTGCCCGATGTCGTTCTATTTTCTATGTACATTATTCAAACATACCGTTAATTCATCTCAAGTACCTGAATAAAATGCAAACCTGAATAAAATGCTGGCTGAAATCGGATGCACTGGGCCACTGGCGCAGAACACAGTGCAACGTTTTAACGGGTGTTTAATCTGAGTGGATCTGGCAGACTCTAATTGTGATGTTCTGTCTGTGGGGGCGATCAACACACTTAACCTGACAGCTGACTTCATGTGAGAGTCTGGAATCTTACTCTGATTGAGTCCTGATCGCAGAGAGAGAGAGAGAGAGAGAGAGAGAGAGAGAGAGAGAGAGAGATCTCAAGTACACTTAATGATAGGTCACTAATTAGACGAGTCACGTGTGTCCCCCATTAGTTGTTTTTATAACTTTCACTTAGCCGCCGTTATCTTTCTTTTGTTTCCATATTTAACTTAATCACCGACAACTTCGGCAGTTCTCATTCCCGGCACTTAATTATTTAACTCTCAATCCCCTCTTTAATTAGCCACAGTGACACGCCTAGTATCAAACTAATAGTGGGGATGGGGGAGGGGGGGGGTAATACAAGAGAAAATGCTGAATGGATTACATATAAGCAGCACTCTTAGAAACAATAATCTAATGTTATATATAAACAAGATCGTGTGCAGGGTGTAGCATGAAAAAGATACATGTGGCAAGAAGGCGAAGAAAGAAAGATGATGAAGTAAAAACGAACAAAAATTAAGATTTACATCATGTTTGGTACTAATTGAAGACATGGTTATGATATTTTGAAACGTGAAATTGATAACACCATACAATTCTGACCGAACATCTAAATAACATAAATAGGAAAAGTCGACCAATTTAAAGCAAAATGAACTATATAAAATAGACTGCGTGTTTTTATAGCTATCTGGGTAAGCATAGAAGTACATGTATATAAAAGCTAAACAATAAAATTCCACTCAATTTTCTGTTAATCGCGTTCCGGCAAAACTTCATGTACGAATCGACCGGATAGGCTGTGAAAAGAAGGAACCGGAATTGTAGAATCATTCGTTAAAATAAAGACTTCCTGGTAAAGTGAATGACGCCTGAGTATGGCAAAGACGCTGATAAGACGGGAATTAGAGCTCTCGTAGCTTCCTTTGTTCAACGACTGACATTTTAAAAAATATAATATAATTAATACGGGAGGTCAAAAAGTAATGCACACCAATTTTTTTCTCGGCTAATAATAAAGATAGGAATATGAAAATTTGCACACTTGGACTATGACATGTTCCAATTATGTGTACCAAATTGCACAGCATTCTGATAAATATTACGCAATCTATGAACCGTTAAAATGGAGCTTGTCAACAATGTCCGTTACAAACAGCGAATTGTCATAGAATTTCTGGTTGCGGAAAAAGAAACTGTGGCAAACATTCATAAACGACTGTGTGCAGTGTACAAATGTTCTGCAGTCGATAGGAGCACAGTTAGTCGCTGGGTTCAGAGAATTAAAGCTGCAGAAAGTGTACAAGTGGAGCTGCATGATTTACCGCGTTCTGGACGTGTTGCCTCGGCTACCAGCACAGACATGTTAAACCGGGCTGATGCCATTATTCGTAATGATAGGCGTATCACTAGTCAGCAATTGTTAAAACTCTCGGATATTCAAAGATTTGCGCTCGATGGGTTCCTCGGTGCCTAACAAATGATCACAGAGTTCAAAGGAAAACATTCTGTTCTGAATTGTTGGAGCGTTTCGGTGTTGAAGGAGAAATGTTTTTGTCAAAAATTGTTACCGGTGACGAAACGTGGGCACATTATTATGAGCCTGAAACAAAAATGCAGTCAATGGAATGGCATCATCCGCAGTCACCAAAAGAAAAAAATTCAAAACATCTCCATCAGCCGGAAAGGTGATGATCACTGTCTTCTGGGACATTGATGGTGTGATTCTTGTTGATGTAATGACAAGAGGTGAAACAATCAACTCGACAGCTTACATCAATACACTGACAAAACTCAAAAATCGGTTCCACAGAGTTCGGCCTAATAAGCCATCTGCAGATTTGTTGCTTCAACATGACAATGCACGCCCTCACACAAGTCTGGTAACACGGGAAGCAATCAACAAATTTGGTTGGACTGTACTGCCCCATCCTCCTTACAGCCCTGATCTGGCTCCCTCAGATTTCCATCTGTTTGGACCACTCAAAAAATTCCTGCGTGGGACACACTTTGACAATGATGAGGGTGTGATCCGTGCAGTTAAAAAATGGCTACGCGAGCAGGACAAAACTTGGTACAAACGAGGCATTCATGACCTAGTTTCGCGTTGGCGTAAGGCAATACGCTTGGACGAAGATTATGTTGAAAAATAGGTAGTGTAAAGGGGATGTTCAGCTACAATCTGTGAAAATTTCACACATTTTGCCCGAATAGTTTCCGAGAAAAAAATTGGTGTGCATTACTTTTTGACCTCCCTACGTATATGTCCCAATTTTCGAATACTTGTACTGACTTTACAAACTCATCCATGGTCGTAAAGGAACCCTTGGTAAATGAGGCCGTGTGATGAACCTCAAATCATATTCACATTCAAATGTTTGTAAATGTTATAGCTTGCAACAACTGCTCAATTAACAGCGATTCTACTTTCATAGTGACTTTAGAACTTTCATTTTGTGATGTTGTTGTGGTGGATGCAGAGGCATGTGAGCTCACTCTCGGCGCCCAATACCACGCCATGATATCCACAGGTATTTCTTAGTTCCCTTGTAGTTCTCTACAAAGTATTCTCTTTTTTTGGGGTCTTTGGGGAAATACTGTTGTTCGGTGAGTTTTGGACCGTCACAGATGTGAAGCTCTGCTGTTTGGGTGTTCACTAACGTGTTGGAGTTTGCTTTCGTTGTATTCTATTGATTTATTTACTCAGTGCTACATGACCCGTTCTCAGTATGAAAATGGTTTTTTCATTACTTCTTCTAAAGTTGTTAATGTTGTCGTGGTGTTTTGACCATGACGTTTATTTAAAAACATCTGTCCGTGTTTTTCCTATGGTCCATCAATTCAACCACTTTTCTCTACTAGTTCAGTTTAGTCGATGGATCATTATCATTGCACGTCGGACAGGTTCATAAGTGCTCAGATCTCCTGCCCAGTTAGTCCCTCAGTGTGTGGAGACTGATGACTCTAGTTCTATGTTGATTTATTATTCGTATGTAAAGTAAAGTACGAGACTTGAACCGGCGTCTTAGCACGCGAGTTTACACCCATATGTGCTCGGCCGCCTATCCAGAAATGTTCGGAGATTTCAGGATAGTGTCGCCTCAAGCATCGAAACTCAGATGCGAAGCGACATTCCTCACCTTCCCAGGGTAAAACCCTGGTACCCATTTCTGCCAACGGCTGGGTCGACCGTGGGGGTATTTTTTTTTCTAACCACGAGTACAATTCACACTGCTCCCATCAGGAATCAAACACGGGTTGTCTGAACGTAGGTAGTCCAGTCGGGTGGTTTTCCCAACTAGGCTACCGAGGCCCCCCTATTCGTATGTGTTTCCCCGCGCTGCGCTCCTTTCTGGCATGTCCAGGTTTAACCAGATTTTCTTGCAGTCTGGACATGATTGTAGATTCACGATCATTGATTGAACCATCAGCGCGCCCTGTCTCCATGAAGACATTCAGAATGTCAGTCGGGTTCGTTACATCCGCGGCTACTGTTCCAGCCAGACTGCCTGATTACTTGTTTTCTCTTACTCCAGACTGTCCAGGAACGATGAAACATATCCCATGCAGACCTGAGTTCTTTAGTGACTCCAACCACTGCCTTCGTGCCCAGCCTCCTTGTAATTTCCTAAGCCTACCCATCGAATCACACACTAGAGACAAATATTACACATAGCCAGGCTAATGTTTAAGTTACTTCCATGATCCCCATAGTCAAACTAGTTGTATTTACCCTGAAAGCACCACCTTCCTCCAACAGTTACTATTTCCCTCTGACCTGGACCATGAAAGTCCACGAGCTCCGGCGATTTTTCTACTGCTGGAGTTGGCGGTGTGAATCTGTCTGTCTAGATAGCTGATTCATTGTCTGGCTGTATTTAATGAGATGGCGTTGTGAAACTGTCTGTCTAGATTCTCTCTTATCTAATTCATTGTCTGATTGTGTTTAATGAGATGGCGTTGTGAAACTGTCTGTCTAGATTCTCTCTTATCTAATTCATTGTCTGATTGTGTTTAATGAGATGGCGTTGTGAAACTGTCTAGCTTTTCTCTTAGCTGATTCATTGTCTGGCTGTATTTAATGAGATGGCGTTGTGAAACTGTCTGTCTAGATTCTCTCTTATCTAATTCATTGTCTGGCTGTGTTTAATGAGATGGCATTGTGAAACTGTCTAGATACTCTTTTAGCTGATTCATTGTCTGATTGTATTTAATGAGATGGCGTTGTGAAACTGTCTAGCTTTTCTATTAGCTAATTCATTGTCTGGCTGTGTTTAATGAGATGGCGTTGTGAAACTGTCTGTCTAGATTCTTTCTTAGCTAATTCATTGTCTGCTGTGTTTAATGAGGTGGCGGTGTGAAGCTGTCTGTCTAGATTCTCTCTTAGCTAATTCATTGTCTGGCTGTGTTTAATGAGATGGCGGTGTGAAACTCTTTGTCTAGATTCTTTCTTATCTAATTGATTGTCTGGATGTGTTTAATGAGATGGCGTTGTGAAACTGTCTGTCTAGATTCTCTCTTAGCTAATTCATCGTCTGATAAGTAAACTAATACTTCAACTTTCTTAGCTTGGCTGAGGTCGTTTTCTGTTTACTATGAAATTTATTACAAAAAAGAATGTATCTGGAATGAGTATACAGTGCGCACTAGATAATAATATAGACCTCATTTGCCTCCTCCAAGCAACGATGAGAAACCCATCACTGTGGTTTAGATCCTTCAACAAGTCTGAATGTGATAGTCGCCTGGAAGGGCCAGAATTTCCACTTTATGAATTATTGTGTTGCGGGACTGGAGAATATTTATGTATGAGCCCGAGGGTTGATCAAATTGGTTTGCATTTTAATAATCAATCATTAAGGCAAACGAGAAAGATATGTATCACTGTAATGACATACTATTGGTTAACATTTCCCGCGAGTGCGGGAAAGAGGAATTGGCAGGATACTGGTGCAATGGTCAAGGACAAAACGGGACTCGGTGCGCAATCAAGTTATTTCTGCAACTGCATGGCAAATATGTAGAGTAAATTCATGATGAGATCCTAACTACATTTTTGTATAGCTATTTCTGCTCTCGGTACGACACTGCAGAACGTTGGAAACATCACTTTCGGACGGGACACAGCAGCGTCGAAATGAATCATGTAGCGCCATGCCGTCCAACGCGGTAACACAAGCATCGTTGCAAGAGTGTACACCCTAGTCCTCTTAAATAAGCATATAATACACGCATCGCTGCAAGTATGAGCGTCCTAATCCTCTTAAACAAGCGCATAACACAAGCATCCATGCAAGTATGAGCGTCCTAGTCCTCTTAAACAAGCGCATAACACAAGCATCGATGCAAGTATGAGCGTCCTAGTCCTCTCAAAAAGGTAACAAGCGAGTAAATCATGTTTGAATCCGAACAAAGTCTGTTACTATAGTGAAGATTTGGCACGAGCAACTTCCTTCTCATGACAAGGTTGGCCGCCAAATAGGCTCACATGCATAAAGAAGCATCGAGCCGATATAGAAGAACAGATGCTGAACATTTGCAATGATGATTTTCGTTTTTCAAAAACGGATTATTGTGCTCGAGAGCTGTGTGAGTTAGTGTGACCATCGAAGCGAACAAAAAAAAAAAAACGGTGGAAACATTCCAGTTGACGGACATCAAAGAACACAACCACGATACTCTCTGTAAGAAAATTCATCTTCGTCGTCTTTTGGGGGCTGCTACTGAGTAACTGCGGAGCCGCGATAGCTCAGTGGCTAGTGAACTGGACTACAAAGGACAAGAGGTAGGGTTCGATTCCAACCGATGGCTTCCGGTTCACACAGCCTTTAATGGGTACCGGATTTTTTTTCTGGGAAAGTAAAGCGGCACTGGCGTAATACCGACCACATCAACCCAAAAATCATGTGCTGAAGGTCTGTAAAATTTATGGTCACTAACACCATATTCCCTATACGTAACGTGGCATGACGGGGTACTCTATATTTTTGTTACTTCTACAGCTCTACTCGCGGCCTCGCATGGTATGTGTGCTTAACCCTCAGAAATTACAAGAAGAAATCAAGCGTAAAAATCGCCGGATGCTAATAGCGACGTTCGTCGGTGTGAGGATGCCAGCTCATACAGTTCGTGACATTGGTGTCCTTGCATAGTATTCTACTTCGCTGTTTGTGTTGCTTGTAGTTGAGCTGTAAAGAGAGCCTCCGAAAGGGACTGAACCCAGGCGTTCTTTATCGACATGCCAACCACGTCATCCCTTCTCAGAACCACTGCCAACTATATCTCAAGTCCGTGGGTTGAAAGGAGTCACCCGAAGCTTGTGACGTTTTCAGCATTGTGGGCAAGGGCAGTTGTGAGTAAAATGTCGTCAGCCGTCTATACTTCGCAAAGCTAAGACCTCACACGCTTGTGTTATTATCAGGAAAACCCTCTTAGTCGGTGGGCTTGAGATGTAGTTGGCGTTGACAAAACACACTCTGTTTATTTGGAAAATATTGAAACAACTGAAAGTTACACAGGAATAGGAAGAGGCAGACCAGACTAACATGGGCGGGTAACATGAAAAGATGGACAAGTCAAACTATGCCAATCTGCAACATCAAATCAAGAAACAGAACGGAATGGCGCTTCATGGTAGCCAACCTTCGATGCGGAGACGGCACTCAATGAAGATGATGATGATGATGATGATGATGATAACGATTATGAAATTTACAGAATATAAATAAAGTAATGAGATGGCGTACTTAGTTATATCTAATCTAAATTGATTGAATTAATCTGAAACGAAATTAACGCAATAATTCAATGTATATGCTGCTGTTAACATACCAAAATAAACTATTTAGAGATAGTTATGCTGTCGCTGTTCTCAAATCAGACACAACATATTGAACAAGTATATTTACCATTGCTCCTGAAACCAGCGAGACGAAATCATACCCAGGTGAAATTTGCCCTGAATCTGCATGAGCACGATGTAAACTGTCAACCCTATAGGCAGGTTTGAGATAGAAACGTAACGATCTATGTTTCTTAACCTTGAACTATAACAGACCCTTGAACTAATGTTTACATCTCAAGAGTCTCTCTACATAAATATGATTTTACTTATTATCATTTATATATTTCTTTCTCTTTTATAAAGTTAAATTTCACAAGGAAAACACTTTTCCCCTGATCTCTGCTTTAAGGATAAATTAACGAACATTTTTTTTTCTTAAGCTTATTAACAGTTTTTTACCTGGTCAGAATGAACCCTTACTATTCACCATCAAGGGCGTTCTTCTCGAGAATGCATGGAAAAAGACCAAGAGGAAGACCCAGAAGAAGATGGATAAATGCAGTGACAGAGACATGTAACAACAAAGGAAAATCACTAATTGAGACAGTTCGAGCAGCTCAAGAGCGACAAATGATATAAACCACGACACCTTTTAGGTATCAGTGAAAACAGAAAAGAAGAGGAAGAAGATTAACAGTTTTTAAAAAAAAACATATTCTACTTCTTAGCGTCCATCTGTTTAAGTAGGCGTCATTTTGTAATGTGACGCTAGTTTCGAGCAGAGCCGCGACATTTGAGTGTTTAGGCCCGACACGTCCGACTTCAGTATCGGTCTGATTTTGCTCCAATAGTTTGACCCAGGCAGCGGCCATTTTTGACACACTTTTTTTTTCGACGTTTGACTGTTAAGTATGACTTTAACGTGTGCTCGTGCACACGGGGTTTCCTGTTTATCGCAGTTTTGCGAGAGAGTTACACATCGGATCGCAGGACTCAGAAACCAGGGGGAGGGCAAAGCCACGAGAAAACCACGGATTTGAGGCCAACATTTCCCACCGCCTGTGGCTGGATTGGATCCGGGATCTTCGATTTCAGAGGCCCACGTCTTGCCTCCTATACACCACCCAGCCCATCACCACCTCACCCCCTTTTTTTTAAATCTGAAAACCAAACAGCTGAAGAGACCTTGGAAGATATGAAGGTTTTAATTCTCTCTCTCTCCTCATACACACACACACACACATACACACAAGCACAGACACAAGCAAACACAGACACAAACACACACACAACCCATATAAGCACACACAACACAAACAAGCACACACTACCCATACAAGCACACACAACACACAGAAATACACACAAACACACACAAGCACACACAAACACACGCATACACACACACACGCTCACATATCTTCTGCCGATTCCTTAGAGACTAGTCACAGAACCCTTCGGTTTTCCAGGAACCGATTGGGAAGCTCTAGCCTGACGTAACTGCATTCCTGTTAAATATCCTTGACCTTTCAGGGGTCATGTAACGAGGAAACAACACAGCTCCATGATCATTAGTGTCACTTTGGGGGCCTTGGTAGCCTAGTTGGGAAAACCACCCGACTGGACTACCGACTTTCGGACAACCCGTGTTCGATTACCGCTGGGAGCAGTGTGAATTGTACTCGTGGTTGGAAAAAAAAATACTCCCACGGTCGACCCAGCCGTTGGCAGAAATGGGTACCAGGGTATTACCCTGGGAAGGTGAGGAATGTCGCCTCGCATCTGAGTTTCGACGCTTGAGGAGACACTATACAGAAATGTCCGAACATTTCTAGATAGGCGGCCGAGCACATATGGGTGTAAACTCGCGTGCTAAGACGCCGGTTCAAGTCTCGTACTTTACTTTTAGTGTCACTGACCTCACAACTGATTTAAGAGGAAGAAAATGATGATTATGGAGCTGAAGGGGGATCAGGTGATGTTAGAGAAGAAAAAACGTTTGGGGGGGGGGGGGGGGAAGAACGACCAATGACGTTATATTCTCTTTAGGACGCGATACAATGTTGTACAGCATGTTACTAAAATGTTCATCGTACATGGAGATAAGCACAAATATGAAATCTAAAATATGAAATAGTATACAGGGACTTGATTATGGCTGCAGAGAACATAAAATGGTATTGAGCAGCTAAACTAATAGAAAGACAAGACAATCTACAACCTTTCGACAAATGCCTTCATCAGGTATACGAAACTACAAAAATTAAACACATAAATCCAAACTAGAAAACAAACACAGATCTAAGAAATGGCGGTAAAAGATGGTGGTCGGGATTTACGTAGAGACCTGTTATAAAATAAGTAGACAATAATAATTTTAAAAAATAAAGTACCCCCGTCACGCCAAGTGGCGTATAGGGAATATGGTGTTAGTGACCATAAATTTTACAGACCTTCGGCACATGATTTTTGGGGTAATGCGGTCGGTATTACGCCCGTGCCGCTTTACTTTCCCAGAAAAAAATCCGGTACCCATTAAAGGTTGGGTGAACCCGGGATCCGTCGGTTGGGATCGAACCCAACCTCTTGTCCTTTGTAGTCCAGTTCACTAACCACTGAGCTATCGCGACCCCAAGTAGACAATATAACAGGTAAAATTTGTTGGGGAAGAGTAGGTACTGTATAAGTAAGACCAGTGACGGTGAGAGATGGTAAGAAAAACAACAGGTAGCGGCAGTATACAAATAAATAAAGTAGAGAACACCAATAAAAATTAACATCTCAATAGATAATCTCGTGTCAAAATATAGTAAGACTAATTTTAGAATTCCACAAACAGCGATGTACAACCATAAAAACCCAGCGGCCTGACATCTCTGCTAGGGTATCAAAGTAAGCTAGATACCTCTGACTCATGGACTCACTTTCGAATTTCTCTCATGTTGGGAGTTTCTACCTCATATCGAAACTTAATCCTATTCACTACTATCTAGCACAGAGCATGCGCTCTACTGTGGTTATTAAGGCCACATGCCCTAGTGGCGTGCACCAGTCTCATGAGTCTCTAGCTTACATGTGATCTCTCTGCTCTAAAACTCTGCATAGCATTAAGTACCTCGTACCCCAGCCAATCAGCAACTACTTCCTTAATTTCCTAGTCAATAACTTCTCTTGACTCTGTTTCAACTTAATCTTCCTTCATTTCTATTTACCCCTCCGTGCTTCTCACCAGTTCCCAATATCACGAGACTCTCTCATCTCTACTCACCGGTACCCAATATCACAAGACTCTATCATCGCTACTCACCGCTCCCCAATATCACGAGACTCTCTCATCTCTACTCACCGGTCGTCAATATCACGAGACTCTCTCATCTCTACTCACCAGTCCACAATATCACGAGACTCTCTCATCTCTACTCACCAGTCCACAATATCACGAGACTCTCTCATCTCTACTCACCAGTCCACAATATCACGAGACTCTCTCTTCTCTACTCAAAAGTCCCCAATATCACGAGACTCTCTCATCTCTACTCACGTCCCAATATCACCAGACTCGCTCATCTCTACTCAACGGTCCCCAATATCACAATACTCTCTCATCTCTCCTCACCAGTCCCCAATATCACGAGACTATCTCATCTCTACTCACCAGTCCCCAATATCACGAGACTCTCCCATCTCTACTCACCGGTACCTAATATCAAGAGACTCTCTCATCTCTACTCACCGGTATCTAATATCAAGAGACTCTCCCATTTCTACTCACCGGTACCTAATATCAAGAGACTCTCCCATCTCTACTTACCGGTACCTAATATCAAGAGACTCTCCCATTTCTACTCACCGGTACCTAATCAAGAGACTCTCCCATTTCTACTCACCGGTACCTAATATCAAGAGACTCTCCCATCTCTACTCACCGGTACCTAATATCAAGAGACTCTCCCATTTCTACTCACCGGTACCTAATATCAAGAGACTCTCCCATCTCTACTCACCGGTACCTAATATCAAGAGACTCTCTCATTTCTACTCACCGGTACCTAATATCAAGAGACTCTCCCATTTCTACTCACCGGTACCTAATATCAAGAGACTCTCCAATTTCTACTCACCGGTACCTAATATCAAGAGACTCTCCCATCTCTACTCACCGGTACCTAATATCCAGAGACTCTCTCATCTCTACTCACCGGTATTTAATATCAAGAGACTCTCTCATTTCTACTCACCGGTATTTAATATCCAGAGACTCTCTCATCTCTACTCACCGGTATTTAATATCAAGAGACTCTCCAATTTCTACTCACCGGTACCTAATATCCAGAGACTCTCTCATCTCTACTCACCGGTACCTAATATCAAGAGACTCTCTCATCTCTACTCACCGGTACCTAATATCAAGAGACTCTCTCATTTCTACTCACCGGTACCTAATATCAAGAGACTCTCCCATTTCTACTCACCGGTACCTAATATCAAGAGACTCTCCAATTTCTACTCACCGGTACCTAATATCAAGAGACCCTCCCATCTCTACTCACCGGTACCTAATATCCAGAGACTCTCTCATCTCTACTCACCGGTATTTAATATCAAGAGACTCTCTCATCTCTACTCACCGGTACCTAATATCAAGACTCTCCCATATCTACTCACCGGTACCTAATATCAAGAGACTCTCCCATTTCTACTCACCGGTACCTAATATCAAGAGACTCTCCCATTTCTACTCACCGGTACCTAATATCAAGAGACTCTCCCATCTCTACTCACCGGTACCTAATATCAAGAGACTCTCCCATTTCTACTCACCGGTACCTAATATCAAGAGACTC